>JAVJIF010020786.1:0-82642 GCA_038442645.1 Agave tequilana | reverse complement strand
TCACATTCTTATACTGATTATATAATAAACTCTATTTTTAATCTTATTTTTTGTTTAATTTATATGCAGGCCCATTACTAAGGGAGAAGGAAGAGAAACAAGCCCCAAGCCCATCAAAATTCTTATTAATTCAGAATTAATTCGAATTAAGACCAGCGCAGATTAGGGTAAATCTGAGAAGATAAAACCAGTTGAACAAGCGGTTAAAATAAGATCTTCACAAATCAATTGGTTAAAGCCGAAGATAAAAAGGAGGTTTTGTCAAAATCTAGGACCCAAACTGAAAATTCAGCAGAAGATAAACACATATCACGAAGTCAGGCACCTGTACCTCCCGGGTGTAGCCATCTGGCCACACCCTTGCCGCGAAAATGCGCCAAAAGTCGTGTTTTCGCGGCTTTGTTAAGTTTGTTCTGGGAGCGTTTGCTCCCCTATCTTCGTACGCTCCTCCTCGTTTGTTTTTTTTGCCTATAAATACTGAGTTTTCAGAGACTACAGAGAGCGACCAAGCAGAGATAGATTCTTAGGCCAGTTTTTTATAGTTTTTAGTGTAGGTTTTTTTTTTTTTTATGTAATTTTTACTTTTCTTTATGTAACTGAGAGGAGATACGGGTTTCACGGGGGAATGAGAGCAAGCTTGTACTGAGGGTAACAACAGTGTAAGCAAGTCTTTTCTCTCATTGTTATTTGAATCGAACCAAGTTTCTTTTTCTTCTTTATTGTTGTTTTTGTTTACTTTCCTCTGATGTGTTTTGCAATCCAAGTGAATCCGATAGCCTCGAGACTGCTTTGCTATTGCAAGTGCTCTTGATGGCCTATGGTGATGAGCAACCATTTTTTGTTAGTTTAGCTTGCCCTTTTATTCATAGTATAGATCGGGAATGGGGAAGATCCAACACGCCATGCTTGATCACCTTCAAAGACTAGGTAAGTCGTAGCTACGGATCTAAGGTATATTAGCACTGAAGAGTAAGTAATTTTTAGTTTCTTTTCTTTTAATTCTTTAGTTTAGATCACCACAATCTCCCAACCATTTTATTCACTTTTTTAATTTCTTTGTATAAATCCATCTTCTATTTTCTCCACCTTCTCAATCCACCATTCTTATTAATTTAACTATAACTTATTTTTCTTTTTCTTTTAAAAAACTAAAAAAAGATCTTTAACCATTGATTGTAACTCAAAAGAGAACTTGAAAAAAAAACTTCCATCGCTAGTCCCTCTTTATGGATCATGACCCGCATAGTTACTTTCTATCGCGGTAGTATTGAGCACCTTACACTCTTTATTCTTAAGTTCTGAAATTCTGTTTTCTTTTGTGCAGGTAAAACCTCAATCAGGTATTATGATATTTTTTGATAATATCTAAATTTAAATGCATATTAAAGAATGTAAAACATGTGAAGGCTTAATATGACATTCAGATGGAGGATTATTGGTAGTATGTTGCAGCATCTGGCTGATTCTCTGCAATAGAGTTTGATTAATGGAAAGTTTTTTGAATTTGAGCGTAAGGCAAGGAATTGGATAGGTCTTTCGACTGGTGGAATGAATCCACGCGGTAACATGAGCAACATACACAATACATGGCTAGTTGTGACGACTATTTATAATCTTCTTCTATGGTTGTGCATGAAGCACAAGTTTCTTATGATGTTATGGGCCTAGACAGTCAGGAAATGATATAGATGTTTATTTGACTCTTATTATTGTGGACCTTAAGATAATGTGGGAGGAAGAAATAGAAGTATTTGATGCATATTGTCAAGCACTTTCACACTTCAAGCTATATTATTTTAGACAATTAATGATTTTCCACCATACGATAACTTGTCCAAGTACAGTGTGAAAGGACATAAAGCATGTCTTATATGTGAAGAGACACATTTTTTTTCAATTAAAATATGGGAGAAAGATAATATATCTTGGTACCCAGAGTTTCTTGCCCACATTACACCGTTATCAGAAGCTACGGAAAGCATTTAATGGATCTACAGGAGAAAAAAAGTTCCAAAAGCTTTGAATGGTGAACAAGTATATGAAAGTATGAAACATCTATGCCAAGTTGTGAAAAAGATAAGCAAAATAAAATTTAAAAGAATGTGTAGAAGAAGCGATTAATATTTTTTAACCTCCCGTATTGAAAGTGTTTGTTTGTGAGACACTGTCTTGATATCATGTATATTGAAAAAAATGTATGTGATAGTATTATTAGCACATTACTCAATATGTTTGGTAAAACTAAGGATGGAGTTAAAAGTAAACTGGATTGGGTTGAAATGGGTACATGTGAGCAGTTAGCATCTGAACAAAAGAGGAAATATACATATTTACTACCAGCATGTTATACTTTGTCTAGAAAGGAGATAGAATTTCGCCATTGTCTTGTTCGAATTAAGATTCCAAGAAGTTACTCATCAAATATCAAAATCTCGTGTCAATGTAAGATCTAAAGTTTGTTGGCTTGAAATCTCATGATTGTCATGCATTGATACAAAGCCTGTAGTTTGTACTATTCATGCCTTGTAATTTATTATTTTGCGCCTCTTGGTGATGTAATATCTATGTAATATTATATCACAGCTTGTGATTACTGAATACTTATACTTTTCTATTGGAATATATAATACCACATACTTCCATATTCTGACTCTTGTATTATACTGATACTTAGCGAGCATATGTGAGGGTATTTTCACCCTGCGTATGTATGTCGCAGTAGCACCCCATACCCACGAGACTGGGTCATTACATTCTCTCTTGTCTTATTACATTTACGCTCATACTGAAATTTTTATTACATTTACCTACACTGAAAAAATATCTTGCGTTCTCCACTGGCCATAGGCATGCCGTGTCATTCTTTTGGGCCTTTTCTATGTATGCCGACTCGACCGACATTACATAAATGACTCGAGCTTCTGTCCCTCCATGAGTACTACTCCCGTAGGCTTCAAATTATGGTATACCTTGACATCTTCCAATCTAAACACAACACAGTTGCTGGAGAGAGTAAGCTGCGATACAGAGTGAAGATTTTTCTTCATTCCCGGGATATGGTAGACGTTTTGCAATTACACCCATCGAGGCCTGAGGCGTGGGACTATCGCAGACTTCTTGAAAGGTAATTTTGAGTTATTCTCTATCACAACACCCGGCCTCCTTTGTATTCTGACATGCTGACAAGTTTCTCTTTGTCAGCCATCATGTGATTGGAGCATCCATAATCAACGATCCCGTCATCCTGGTAGTTAACTCCGAAAACTAGCACTGCTGCAACTGTCGATTCTGTCTTGGCTTCAAACGCGGAAAGTAGCATCATTGACCTCCTCGAGAAAGCACGATTCCTCCTCAACTGCGAAAGATGTATGAGCACCCCAATCTGCTTTGCTATCTTGTTGACAGCTGCTCGATGTCCCCACATTACATTTTGCCAACTTCTTGAAATGATAGTCTCGTGAAAAGTGGCCCGACTTGCCACAGTTGTAGCAACCTCTATCTTCTTGTCTAGCCTGGCAATCGCTTGATTTTTGCTCCGCCTTGCCTTGTTGGTAGGCATCTTACTCTGTGATTGAGACTGAACCTGTATAGAAAAATAGAAGTTAGAAATGGTGCTCAAGTTGCTTAAATTACCGCTATAGCAAAAGCTATACAGGTCATGACCCATAAGGAGGGACTGCGATGGAAGCATTTAGTAATTCATTCTTAGTTTACTAATACTAGTTAAATAGTTTTTTTTTCAGTTTTAAAGAAAGGAAAAGTGTTAAGTTAGAAGAAGAGAAGATAGAAGAAGAGAAAAAGTGATGTTGTTGTCTAAGTTAAAAAGAAAGAATCGAAAGAAAGAAGAAGTGTTAGTTTTTAGAACGTGTTTCTAAACTAGGAAAAAGATAGAAAAGAACATAAAAGTTCATTTACTTCTTTGGCACTTGCTTTACCTAAATCCGTTGCAACAACTTACCTTGGTTTGAAGGCGATCACAACATGACACATAGGATCTTCTCCACTCCAAATCGGTCTATCGAAAGAAAAGTGTAAGCAGAAAAGATACTAATTATTACATGGTTAGAAATAGATATCCATTACCATAAGCCATCAGTGGCACTTGTAAGGGCAAGACATATTCGAGGCTATCAGATTCATTTGGATTACAATTCACCTCAGAGGCAAGAAAAATAAAACAAGAAGAAAAGTAAGCTTTGATTAATCAAAAAACGATGAAAGAAAGAATAGAAAGTTATAATGGTGTTACTCTCAATACAACTATCTCTCTTTTTTAACATGAATATCTCTCTAATGTAAGCTTACAAAGAAACTAAAAATTACATAAATAAAAATCTAAGTTAAAACTTATATAAAAAAAAAAAACCTAATCTTAACTCTCTGCGGAGCGGTGCCTGTTCAGTATTTGTGGCAAAATGAACTGGAGAAGAGAGTGTACAGATAAGAGGAGCAAACCCTCTCCCAAACTCTCCTAGATTATCGAGGATCCTTGAAGCAGGATGGCTTGATTTGTCTATTATCACATATTATCCACTTGGTTTCTCCATTTGAGCTTTGGATTTAACGATATCCTCGTTGATCTTCAAGCTAACCAAACTGATTCATATAAATCTGATTTAACTTATTTTTATTTGGTATTATCTTCTCTGATACACTCTGATCTTCTATTAGAATTTCCTCTAGATTTCTGGATTCAATTTGATCTTTGTTGATTCTTCAGTTAACCGAGCAAATCTTCAAAATTCTGATTTATAGATTTAGATCTGGGATTATTCTCTCTCCCTCCATTAATATTTATCTGCACAATTCAGATATTAAGACAAGTAAATAGCATGGATTATTGCAAGATAAATATAGAAATGTAATAATAATAAATGTAAATAAGTGTAGGATCACAACCCCACACCTATCTTTGCTCGTCCTCGAACAAAATGGTCGTGCACATATTTTGTATTATTTTTATTACATTCTCACATTTATCCTGTATAAATCCTTCTAATTTCTTGTCTTAATGTCTCATTGTAGGTTTGTCTTAATGAAGGAAGATAAGATAAGACCAAATAAAAACTGGTTAAGTTCTGATTTAATTGGATCTATTTGGTAAACTGAAGATAATGCCAAATAAATACAGCTAAAATCAGATTTAGAAGAATCATTTAGTTAGTTTGAAAAAATCAAGGAGATAGAGGCAATTCCAGAAGTCCAAAAGAAATTCTATCAATATACAAAGGAATATCTAAAAGATTGGGATGTATATTCAGAAGATTCAGAGAGATAAGATACAATCTAACTGAAGATCAATAGATAAAGAAAAAATTTATCTCCAACCTTATCTCCAACCTTATCAAAAGAATTTTTCTGTTGGGTAAGAGATTTTTCTTCTATCTTCGCATGCTCTCCCTTATCCAGTTTTGACTATAAATACCTGCATTTCTGAAGGCAAATGAGCATCACTCTAGCAGAGAGTTAGGATTAGGTTGTTGCTTTAATTTAGGTTTTTTCTTTTTACATGTAATTTTAATTTCTTTATAGCTTAGATTAGAACGTTTCAAGAACAAAAAGAGAGGAAGTATTGTATTACCAAATGTAATCTTCTTTAAATAAAGTTGTATTGAAGGTGACAGTCAATGTGATTCTCCCACTTTCTTCATTGTTGCTCAAATTAATCGATCGCTGCATCTACGATTTTTAACTCTACCAGTACACCATTCACTGCCTGTCCCAATTTAGGATAAAGGAGGAGGGTTGTGGTAGTCATGTGACAGCCAACGTGAAATATTGCCACATACTATGAATATGAACTAAGAGATAAATTTTGTTGGGGTGTTCCTTGCTGAGTGACATGCTACATCAGAACCCGAGTGTAGTGAAAAGTGGGTAAGGGTTGCTAGGTCGTCGTCCAGAAGTGACGTGCCACATCGGCACTCGGATGTGGTGTCAAATGAGTAAGGGTTCTCACACTTTTATGAGCAGGTGAGGGTGAGGGTGAGGGTAAAGAAGTTAGCTCATGAATATAGGATTAGATTAGCATCATGAAATATAGATTCTCTTACAGATGATTACTAGAGTTAGTTGATGATATGGCTAGAAAGAATGTTAGTATTTTGTGTGTGCAGGAGACTAAGTGGGTAGGTGAAAAAGTTAGAATTATAGAGCTTTGGGGTAATAAAACTTTGATATACTGGTAGAGTTAGAAATCATAATGGGGTGAGTGTGATCATAGATAAATAACTGCTTGAGGATGTAGTGGAGGTTAGGAGGAAGGGTGATAAGATTTTATTAGTTAAACTTATTTTAGGTAGGGAGATTTTTAATATTATTAGTGTCTATGAACCACATGTAGGACTTGATGAGTCTAGTAAGAGTCAATTTTAGGAGGATTTAGATGAGATAGTGAAGGGATACCCATTAGAGAACAGTTTTTCATAGGCGGTGACCTCAATGGGCATGTAGGAACTAGTCATTATGGGTATGAAAAGTGTACATGGGGATTTGATTTTGGGAAAAGAATGAACCAGGCAACTCAATTTTAGATTTTGCTTTGTCTTATAATTTGATCTTAGCAAGTACTTGGTTTAGGAAGAGAGACTCTCACTTGATCACTTTTAGAAGTGGATCAAATGCGAAACAAATAGATTTCTTTTTAACTAGGAGAGTAGATAGAGGTAGTTGCATTGATTATAAGGTAGTACCGAGTGAGAGTGTAGTAACCCAATATAGACTCTTAGTTTTAGATATTCAGATTAGAAAGAGATTTAGAAAGATTAAACGTAAGTTAGATCCTAAGATTAAGTGGTGGCAGTTAAAAGAAAGTAACCAAGGAGTCTTTATAAATCGAGTGGTATATGAAACAGACTGAAACCCAAGATGATCCCAATACAACATGTAAAAAATGGCTAGCTGTATTAAAAGAGTAACTAAAGATGTACTTGGTGAGTCACGGGGTGGTGCTCCACCATGTAAGGATATATCATGGTGGAATAAAGAGGTTAAAGCCGCCATTAAGATCAAACGAGACTCTTATAGATATTTGAAGAAAAATTATGATGGAGTGAGTTTTGAGAGGCATAAGCTAACGAAGAAGGAGGCTAAGAAAGGTGTTCAAATGCAAAAGGTAAAGTGTACACAGAAGTGTATGAGAAGTTGGATACCAAAGACGTTGAAAAAGAAATATATAGAATTGTTCGAATACGAGAGAGAAAGACTAGAGACTTATATACTGTGAGGTGTGCCAAAAATGAGGATTAGAAGGTTTTAATTTGAGATAAAGAAATCAAAGAAAGATGGAGAGAGTATTTTGATAGATTGTTCATTGGTAGTTCTACTTAAGATTTGGGTGACCTTATGTTGACCCAAAGACCCCACTCTAATTTTGATGATGGTTAACTGATAGGTAATAAAAAGTGCATATTTATCACCACATTTACTATCATATTTCCCTATTTATTCTTTTAATTATGCACTATTATTAATTTTTATTATTTAATGTGTGCAGGCCTTGAGTAATTAAAAAAATAAAGAAATAAAAGCCTGAATGAAGCCCAGAAGCCCAAAAAGCCATGTGCAAGCCCATGTGCAAAAGTTGTAGTAATTTAGAAGTTTCTATAATATCTAACCTAATCTAAACTTGGATTTTTATACTCTTTATTTAAAATCTAAGTGAGGAAAAGGAAAGATAAGATATAACTCCTAATTGCTAAAAGAAGAGGAAAAGGATGGACTTCTACTCAACCCTAGTTGCTTGCAGGATAAGGCTAAAGATAAAAGGAGAAGACTGCAAAGATAAAAATTCGTTTTAAAAGATTTAGATTTAGGATAACTTGCTTCCCAATTATCCCGAATTTTCAAAATAAAGAGTCGGTATGAAGAATCCAACAGGATATACCCAGATGGACGGACCAGAGGAGGCCACGCGAGAAACGCGTGACCAGAAGCCAAGCTACAGCCGCGGAAACGCGGCCATAGCCGCGTTTCCGCGGCCCTATGGATGAGGCTGGGTACCAATTTTTCGCAGAAGAGTTGTACCGGGACTCTACTTCTTCCATCTCCTATAAATACCCCTGCAGAGCAACAGAGAGGGGGCATCCAGAGACGGAGCTTAGGGTTTTTCTTTAGATTTTCTCTCTAATTTGTAGTTTGTAACTTAGGTTTTTTTTTTATATGTAATTTTTGCTTTTTCTTTATGTAACTGAGAGGAGAGACGAGTTTCATCGAGGAAGGAGATCAAGCTTGTACTGAGGTGACATCAGTATAAGTAAGTCTTTTCTTCCATTGTTATAAGAATCAAATCAAAGTTTCTATTTCTTCTTTATTCTTGTTTTCGTTTATTTTCCTCTGATGTTTTGTAATCCAAGTGAACTCAATAGCCTCGAGACTGCTTCGCCATTGCAAGTGCTCTTGATGGCCTATGGTGATGAATAACCATTCTTTGTTAGTTTAGCTCTCCTTTTATTCGTAGTGTAGATCGTGAATGGGAAGATCCTATACGCCATGCTTGATTGCCTTCAAAGACAAGGTAAGTTGTCGCAATGAATCCAAGGTATATGAGCACTGAAGAGAAGTAATTTTTAAGTTATTTTTCTTTTCTTTTTCTTTAGTTTAGATCACCAGCACCAACAAACCCAATTCAATTCCTTGTATATAATCTATTTTCCATCTTCTTAATCTACCATCTTCTTCCTAATTCAAACACTTTGTAACCTAAAAGAGAACTTACTAAAAAAGCTTCCATCGCTAGTCCCTCCCTGTGGATCGCGACCCGCATAGCCACTTGCTATAGCGGTAGAATTGAGTACCTTGAACATCCTATTCTTAGATCTGAAATTTTGTATTCTTGTATGCAGGTAAAACCTCAATCATTAACTCATGTAGTTATAGTACTAATGATCTTGTGTTTATTAGGTTTCAGAAATTTATTAAGATCTTAATCGGTGTTTAGCTTCAACAAAAGATTCGAAGTCAAGTTTTGAAGCTATCACCTGTTGATTCAAGAGCTCGTGCTTCAAGATCGCATCAAGTACTCAAAGTGGAGTCTAGCTCATGTCGAGATGGAGAAGAAAATTTTCAAGAGAATATTTTTAAGAAGACTTGAGTTCTACTTTGTAAGTTTAAGATTTTTGTTTTAGATAAAATATATAGTATAGATTAGTTGTCGATTGCTTAATCTTATACATACATACAAAATTTATATATTATTTTCATGTTAAATAGTTTTAGGTTTTAGTTTAACCATTTTGGTTTTGAGTTTCAAGAATATATATATCAGTCTCATGAATAAATTTCATCAAACAAGTTTATATGGTTTATATGTGTATTGGATTTCATTTATATACATTGTTACTTAATATTGTTTAGATAATTTATTTTGATGAGTTTATATTATGTGTTTAAGTTTTGTTTTTATCAAAACTAATTTGGAGTTTATTGTCAAAATAAGTATATTTCATTTACTATGTATATTGGATCATTTTCATACACACTATACTTCAAATATATTTCAATATCTTATTTTTGTATCGATACAAGTTTTAGAAAAATTGAATTTTTATTTAGAAGTTGGTTTTTAAAAAATACCAGTTTTGATTTAAGCTTTAATTTCTATGCCTCAAAAATAGTTCACATGTTTGTAATATGTGTTGATTTTTTATCACACATACTTGTGCTACATAGTATTTCAATGAACTTATTTTTGTGAATTTTATGGAAATTTCATGGGATTTAAAATTAATTTAAAAAGATCTTTAAAAACCCTGAAAAAATGTGTTCTGGGGCTGCTTGCGGTCGATTGACCGGTCGACCGAAGGCTGGCTCGGTCGACCGACGTGCACACATGCGCGAGCCCAAAGTGCGATCGATCGACTAGCTCAAGCCCACTCTCGGGCTTGGCTCGGTTGACCGAGCAGTCAACCGACAAAGATGGGTTTTGGGCACCGGTAACCCTAACAGTCAAAAAAATGACCGTTGGTCGGTCGACCGGCCGGTCGACCGACAGGCTATCCTGAGCTCATAACGGCTAATTTTGACTATATATATATATATTATATATATATATATATAATATATATATAATATATATATATATATATATATATATATATATATAGGTCTTTTGGGCCAGTTTTTCAATAAGTTTTGGAGATGTTTTTGAGAGCCTATTTTCTCATCTACAACAGAGTTTTCTCAACAAATTTTTGAGCTTAACTTTCATATCAAATAGTGAGTTTATCAAGAGGGTTTTTCTTGTATTATTCAAAAGAACTTTCTTGAGTTTTCTGTCACAAAATCTATCTAGTTTTTCTCACACAAGCTTGAGCTATCCATTACTATATCTATTCTCTAGGATCCTTATTTGTGAGAGTATTTATTGGTGATCAAGAGAAGGGATCACCAAGTGTTCCACATTTTGTAATTTGGAGAAGTGGAGGTTGTGGCCTCGGTGAACTTGCAGTTTTGAGTTGTGTGTTGTTCTTGCGGGAACAAGTGAAGGACTTGCGAGTCTAAGAGTTCTTGAGGGAGCTCATTGTAGGTGTTGCGGCACCGAGCGATCTTACGGGATCGATTCTAGTGGAAATCCTTCATAGTAGTGAAGGCGGGGACGTAGAGCAAGTGATCGAACCTCAAAATAAATCTTTTCGTATTTGCGACTGCTTATCTCTCTCTCTCTCAAGTCACTCATGTTTATATCTTGCATACTTATAATTGTCCGTATCTCTATATGCTTGATATTATTTGTGCTCAATAGATATACTTACTTGGGTTATTTGATATCTTACATTGTTATTATTGTTTAGTGTTTACATGCTGGATATTGTGCTTGTGCTCACACTAATATTTAATCAAAAGAGCTATAGTTGCACCTCAACTTTTAATCTAGAGGAATCTAGAAGAGAAGTTCAGAGTCCTTCACCGAAAATTTGGTTTCACTCTTTAGTTATACGTTGTGTGATAGTTTTTACTTCCGCATTATTTTGCATTTGATTAGCACATCACATATTCACCCCCTCTAGGTATTTACACTTACCATTCAGTATCAGGATATGAACTGTAATTATATGCGCAGAATTAGCGAATCTGAAGTTAAAGAGACCTTGAAGAGGATGAAGTGAAGGAAAGATGTTGGCTAGGATGGAATTCCTATTGAGGTATAGAGATGCTTAGAAGAGATGGGCGTGGGATGGCTGACAAACCTCTTTAACAAGTTCTAACTAATTAAAAAGATGCCAAATGAGTGGAGAAAGAGTACCCTAGTACCTCACTATAAGAACAACGGTGATATCCAAAGTAGTTCAAACTACCGTGGAATAAAAATCATGTGTCACACCATGAAGCTTTGGGAAAGGATAATTGAATATAGTTTAAGGCAGAATGTTAAAATATCAGAAAACTAGTTTGAGTTCATACCGGGGCGGTCAACGATAGAGGCTATTCATTTGCTTCATCAACTCATAGAGCGATTTCGAGAGAGGAAGAGAAATTTGCATATGATCTTTATTGATTTATAAAAAGCTTATGATAAGGTACCAATAGAGGTATTATGGTGGACATTAATGTAAAAGGGAGTTTCCATCAAATATACTGACAAAATCAAGGACATGTATGATAGAGTAGTGGCAAATGTCAGAACTTGTGGAGACATAACAAGTGATTTTTCTATCACAAATAGATTGCATCAAGGATCTGCATTGAGTCCATTCTTATTTGCCATAGTGATGGATGAGCTTACTATGGTGCATGCTATTTGCTGATGATATTATCCTAGTCAATGAGACGAGAGCTGGGATAAATATCAAATTGGAGTTATAGAGGCAAACTCTAGAATCTCGAGATTTTAGATTAAGTAAGGCCAAAATAGAGTATATAGAGCGTGAATTCAGTAAACAGAGAATCCAAGATTATAGTATAGTGATATTAGACGGACAAGGAATATCAATGAACAGTCATTTTAAGTACTTAGATTTTATTATCTAAAAGGATGGGAGATCAATTGTGATGTTAATCATAGGATCCAAGCTGGCTGGTTGAAATAGAGGAGCGCAACAGGAGTTTTATGCGACCAAAACATTCTGTTATAGCTGAAGAAAAGTTTTATCGGACTGCTATTAGGCCAGCTTTATTATAGACATTGTATAAACTGATATATATATTGTGATGATGATATTATAATAATGGTGTTAAGAGAGATATGATGAAATGAGTAGATGATGTGATGATGATAATATATAGTGATAAGATAGATATGAAGATAGATAGAAGAGAAGATGAGAGAAACCGCCTACGATGGTTAGGTCATGTGCGACGTAGATCTACAGATGGCCAGTCCGACGAGTAAAGCGTATCAAATTAGGGCAAGTTAAAAGAGCACATCGAAGACTGAAGAAAATATGGATGGAGATGATACGACAAGATATTGAGGTTAAAGGTCTTAATGAAGGCATATTGCTCGATAGGAATGAGTAGAGAAAGCTGATCATGTGCCCGATCCGGCGTAATTCTCTTTTGGTTCATGTAGCCTACCGCAAATACTTGGGACAAATGGCTTAGTTATCATTATTGTTTGCATCTACGGTATTTCTATCGCTTACTTTACTTTAATTATTCAAAGGTATGTTATTCTTTCCTTTCTTATTTATTAAATGACTTCAAATCCAACGCTTTTTTCCCTTTATTCTTTTCTTTCTTGTTTAACTAAGTTCTCTTTTCAATCAAAACACTAACACCATCTTATTCTTCTATCTTTCACTTTCTTTTTAACTTAACTTAGTATTCTCTTTTATTTTCTTTTTCAAAACAAATAAGACTTTTAACCGATTTTAGTAACTTAAAAGAAAGACTTACCCACACGCTTCCATCGCAATCCCTCCTTGTGGATCACGACCCGCATAGCTACTTGCTATAGCGGTAGAATTGAACAACTTAGCATATCTCATTCTCAATTTCTAAACTCTACTTCTTTGTGTAGGTTTTATCTCAATCAATTTTGATGCTGTTGCCGGAGAGGGACAGTAAGTTTTTTTTATTTACTTAATTGATTAACTTGTTTCTTCTCTATTTTAGTGTGCAGAGGCAAATTTTAAGAAACTAATAGTTGCAGTGGTACATGCTGCCCTGTGCTTTTACTCAAGAAAGCAGACCACAGATAATGTATATTTTTTGTTACAGTTTCATACTTATTTTTTAATAAAAAATTACTATTTAATTCATTTATTGTTTAGTAATGTGTGGGCCTCCATAATCCAAGAGAAAGCCCAAAAGAAGCCCGCAATTATTATGAAGACAAAGATTAATTGGGAAGATAAAGGAAAATTCTATTCTGTCCCATTTAAATTTGGGTTTTAAATTAATTTAATTTAAATATAGAGGAGAAAAAAGATAGAACAAGATAAATCCTCATCCCAATTAAAGATAGAGGTGAACTCTTATTCAAATTTCGGTTGCTTGCACCACAAGTTGAAAATAAAGAGAAGAAAATTTGAATTTAATCCAGATTTAGAGATAACTTGATCTCCAAGATTGAAGTATTTAAAAACTCGGGGATCATGAAGATTCTGAAGATTGATCTCCACATAAGCGGACGAGATGAAGCCACGCACCAAAGCACGTGACCAAACTCCCCAAAATTGCCGCGGCCCTCCTTTTTGCCACGGAAATGCGACAACTCTCAGGCCACGTGCGTCAAGTTTTGGTGGAGGTGTTTGTGTGGGACTCTACTTCTCAAATCTCCTATAATGACCCTTGAAGAGTAACAGAGCAGAGGTATATCAGAGATTTAGTGTAGGATTATCTGTTTAGCAATTTATTTTCAAATTTTCATTGTATTATTTAACTTTTAGTTTGAAGAAGAAGATTTTTAAAGAAGAAGAAGGACTTTGTAATTGGCCAGTGACAATTAATAAATGGTTCATTTTTCTTTTCATCTCTCTTGTTCTTTAATTTCATTGTTATTGCTTTAGTTGGTTTATCTTCCTTTCTTCTTTTTTTTTGATGCAAATTTCCCTTCTCCATTATATATCTTGTTAAAAATAAAAATAAGATTAACTAATTTATCTTGTAGTTTGCTAATCTCTCGATCTACTTAAGTTTAGTCTAAAAGATGAATTGAACTTTATGCTTGCTTGAAACCCTAGGATTAAATTGATATTTTTGAAGATGAATAATTAGTTAAGTTGAACTAATTTAGGGTTTCACTTTTTAATGGTTACTCTTAGTTCATATTTAGATACTTTAATAGCATCATGTTAAGTTTAAAAGACTTTTCTTATGTTATGCTTAGAAGCTAGGATGAACTAAAGTTTAATTTTATTAGTGTACTCTAATTAAGGTTTACATTATTCTTTACTCATCTTATTTGATTCTCAATCAAAACTCTAAGGTAGATTTTTCTAGATTCAATATCATGTGTTCCCTTCTTAGACTAATACTTAGTTGTGATAGATGATTAGTAGACTATTATCTATTTTGTTTAATTAAAACCTTTCTTATAATCAATATTCTTTTTCCAAGCTATTTGCGTAGAGAATTCGTTTCGAAAAGCTTCAACGCATCCTTCCCTGTGGATCTACCCGTCTAGCTCTTGCTACGCGGTTAAATTGAGAAGATACTAAAAACTTTCTGACTTTAACTTTTTCTTTATTTTCAATTCAATTTCTCTTCATCAATCAAAAATTTTGGCGCCATTGTTGGGGAGGGGACAATACGATATTTTCTAGAACAAATTTCTTTCTGTTTCTCTTTGCAGGATCTGATAACAGGAAAACTAACTGCAGCTAATGACATATAGCTACTCTATACCTCTGCCCTAAAAGGAAGAGTAACAGAGCCTATTAAACAACCGTGTTTCCACGACAAAAGTCGTATTTTCACGGCTGTGGTATATTACTATTGATTCATCTTTTGTAGGTTTGCTGCAAATTGCAATTAATTTTTACTGTAGTTGATAATTTTTCTCTGTGATCACCCTGCATACTGCTAACTAATTAATAGTAACAAAAATTGGACTCTTGCATCATAGGCACGTATCTATTTAGGTTTCTTATTTTTTTTTGAAGAGTGCTGGCGATAAGGTATGTCCGCATTGCATATAAATTAGGAAGCACTCTTGGCTGATTTACTGCTTTTGAGTGAATCTTTTCTATTGCTTTACACGTGCACTAAATCATTTTAAGGGTAAAACTTGTAAACAACATAAGGTGGGGACGTCATTACCCTTTCTTGGCCCACAAACTACTTCCATTGCACTCATAACCCTAACCATAAAATAAAAATTGACTAGACGTTAGTCTTAAGTTAACTCGGGCTCATTATGAGATTGACTGAGGGAGAAAGTTGTTCGAAGTTAAACTCTTACCAATTTTGTGACTAGGTTGGGGATTGAGAGGCGAAACCTCAAGGTTAGTTGTTTGGCATAATTAGGCCCGTCTTTAACGGATACCTCCCTCCGATCTTACCACCTACATGGTCGATTAACTGTGGTTAAGGTCGACAATATATATCCCAAAGACAGTCTAAAGTTAGGAGTCGTCTAGGTTCAGGCTTATCCTAGATTAGAATTTTTGATTTTTTGTTTTCTTGATTGTTTGGGTGAGCTTATTTGTTAACTGTGCATGTCAACTTGGTCAAGAGACTCAGTCATATCTAGACTGACTAAGAACAGTTCACCATCTAAACCCAAACCCGAACCACACACTGCACAACCACCATCACTGTAGGATATGTTCTATCCTATTAGGACCTCTCATCCATCTTGCATTCAGCTGCCCGATGTAAGAGACAACCAATTTGAGCTGAAACCACAATATATCAACACTCTTCCCAAGTTTCATGAATTTGAATCTGAGGATGCATACTTTTTCATAAGGGAATTTGAGGAAGTATGCCTCATAATGAAAATACCCATCCTAGGAGTAGACGCCATTAAGTTACGTTTTGTCCCATTCTCTTTGAAAGACTTAGCAAAAAATGGCTCTCCAGTTTAGAAGCCGGTTCCATATCATCATGGGATAATTTCGTCAAGGCTTTCTTGAAGAATTCTATCCCGTTCACAAGACTACGCAAATTAGGAAAAGCATCTTGCAGTTTAAGTAAACAGCTAATGAACCTTTTTAGAAGTACTTCGAATACTTTAAGGACCTCCTTGCCTAATGCACTCATCATGGGATAGAGAAATGGTGACTTTGTCAAGCTCTTTATAATCGATTAGAATATAAAACAAAAACCCTATTAGAATCCATATGCCAAGGAGGATTTTCGAAAAAGAACGAAGACGAAGGATGGTTATTATATGAAGATTTGGCTGATAAGACCATCCACTAAGAACAAACTCTGGAAGAATTTAGGACTAACAACCCTATCTCTTCTAAAGGAGGTATCCATTCTTTTGAGACAAATATAGCTACCGAAGCTAAACTAGTCATTGTGATGCAAAGATTAGAAGTTCTAGAAACTAAGGAGCCAGTCTCGGTGAACCAAGTCAGCCCAACACCTTCGGGAGGTTGTACTTACTGTCAAGTCATGAGCCATGTGTTCGAAGAATGTCCCATCTTTCTAGCTCATCAAACGTTGCTCGAGCATATGAGTGCAGCCTTTACAAGGCCCGCCAACAATCCATACTCATCCACCTACAATTTCAGTTAGAGAAATTATCCAAATTTCTTATGGGACCAAAACAACAAGGATCAATCAAAGCCCAAATTCTCTAACAATTTTCAACAATCTCCTTATCAATAAAATTTCTCCAACCAAAGTCCTCCACCCTCTTTCCAAACTTCACATATGAAACAAGACTCTCTAATACGGAAAGAAAAGTGGACACTTTGGTTGAAACCCAAGAAACACTAGCTCAAGTCATGACTAGGATAGAGATGCAATTGAGTCAACAAGCTAATCCAATTAGTGAAAGATAAAAATGAACTCTTCTTAGTCAACCATTGGCAAACCCAAGAAACTTTGGGCAAGCCAATTAGGCTCAAAATTCAAATCAGTGTAATTTGATTCATATATTACAGTCGGGAAAACAAGTTGATAATCAAGTATTAACGCTATTAAGTTCAACACAAGAAACGACCTCTCTTAGTCCCACTCCACCTTAACTTAACTCCTACAACACTGAAAAAGACAACTCAGTTGAAAATATGCACAAGCCTCTAGCACCTTACCCAAATAGGCTTAAAAACAAACAAAGTGCACAAATAGATAAGATATGTGAGATTTTTAATAAAGTCAAGATTAACGTACCTCTTCTTGATGCAATGCAAGAGGTCCCTGGCTATACCAAATTCCTTGAAGACATGTGCACCAAGGAAAGAAAGACTAATGTGCCCAAGAAGATTTTTCTAACCACTAAAATTAATGAGCTATTGTCCAATCAAATCCCTGTCAAGTACAAAAAGCCCGGTAGCTCTACCATTTCTTTCATAATAGGTCAAACTGTAATTAATCGCGCACTTCTTGATTTGGGAGCAAGTATCAACTTACTCCCTTTCTCAGTCTACCAACAACTTGGGTCGGGCAAGCTTAATCCGACTAAAATTAAAATCCAATTAGCTGACCGGTCCATAAAAATTCCTAAAGGAGAAATTATCGATTTCCTTATCCGAGTTGGGGAGTTTATCTACCAAGTAGATTTTATTATTTTTGAAACCCAACCAGTATCCAATCCTAAGTCTTAAACTCCCATTATCCTAGGGCGTCCATTCCTTGCAACTGCAAATGCGATCATCAATTATAAGAACGGATCTATGAGATTAACCTTTGGAGATATGACTAAGAGGTCAACGTCTTCAACCTAGAACAACAACCTTGTAAGATAAAATACCAAACGTTTGAGGTAAACTAATTGAGAACAATTGTAAAAAAGAAAGTGAATGTATAGAGAATGAACCTCTATTTCTTGATGAATTATTTAAGGATAAATGTGATTATATTAATGAGAAGACATATGTTGGAGATCCTGATTTTAGAGACCCTTTTAAAAAAAGAAATTTGATTTGAGTGTCTTCAATTTCAATGAGCCAATCAATGATATATCACATGAGAATATAATTCAAGAGCCTTCAATTGACCTAATCTTTGAAAACCTCTTTGAAGAAGAACTCGTGTGTTTGGATGAACCGATTAGGATATTTTGGTTAATTACACACCTAGGAGAAAGTGTTAGTCTAAGTTTTGAGGAGATATATGAAACTAAGTTAGAATTCCTAGGCATTCGTAGTGAGAAAGTTTCAACTAAGAAGTGTGATGTTAATTGATCGAGCCAAACCTGCACAAAAAAATATAAAAATTTAGAATAGTGCTAGGTTCTCAATTCTACCGTATAGCCTAGAGCTAACGGGTCGTGACCCACAGGGAGGGACAGCCATGGAAGCGTTGTGTAAATTTCTCTCTTTTAATTTATCAAAACTACTTAATATTTATCTTCTCAGTTTATAAAAAGAAAAGAAAATTATTATGTTAAGTTAAGAAGTAGATGGTAGAAGGAGAGATTGTGGTGTTGTTATTTTATTTATATAAAAAAGAAAAGACTAAAAAAAAGAGAATCATAAATGAACTGAAAAAAAACAAAATGAGTACTTATCTCTACCATTTAATCATAACAAAGACTTACCTCAGCATGAAGTAAAGCAAAGCAAATATAAAGAGTAACTTTAACACGGTGCTTGGCCAGATTGAGTACGATGAAGAAAAGTGGAAAAAGTTCATTGATATCACCTTCAATATAAGTCTCTTGAAAAAGAATTAAAATAGTGTCACTCTACAATAACTCTTTCTCTCTTTTCTCATGTAACTCTCTCTAACCTAAAAGATTAAAAAATAAAAATTACATTGAAGAAGAAAAGAAAAACCTAAACTAAAGCTCTCTCTCTGAGATGGTGCCCCTTTTTCCTTCGAGGTATGAGGGTATTTATAGGAGAAACTAGAGCATATGAAGATAGGAAGATCTACATATTTTTGAATTTGAATTCTCTCCTTATCTCCAAACTTGATTTGATTTATCCAAAAATTCAATTCTGATCTGCAAGCTATTGGCGTGTTGATTGCTGAATATCACTTATCAACTGATAGAATTAGAATAAGTGATCAAAAGAAGAATTGTAACCTTTTAAGTTTTCTTCTGTAGCATTTTGAATCATTAGATTTGAGTTTCAGTAGCGAAATTTATGATTAAAATGCTTCCAGCCTGAATTCAAATCTAAATTACTTCATCTCACACATTGATCTTCTCTCTATCCATTTATCCTCTTAAATTTTCAATTTGCCTTCTAGAATTGATAAAATATTCACTTATCTTTAGCGAAATAGATAAGGTCTTCAACAATCTATTTTTCTCTTGAAATTAGATAATATTATCTTATTTGATATATCGAGTTTTCAGATAAGATAGCTTCTAGAACTTTTGGATTTGAATCGATCCCCTTTCTTTGAACTTTTGAATTTAATTGGATAAATTTCATAATTATCTTCTCCCTATCATACCCTGCATGAATTAGGACATTATGACAAGTTATTTGCAATATTCATTACAGAATATATGTAGGAATGTAATAATATTTATGTATATATGTGTCCAAATACACCCCTACACTTATCTTTTGCTCATCCTCGAGCAAAATAAAAAGAAAAGAAAAACTAAAATGACCAAACCTAACTCACTTTCGTAGAAATCACGATTGCACTTAACATGTACAATAAGCGGTTAAACCTCATGGTTACCCCTAGAGGACGAGTTTTATCTCGTGAGGGTTTTCAGTGGATTACACCCATAAAATCCATAAATAAAAAGAAATAAAGTGTTAATATTTTCAAAAATGCATTTTGAAGTAAAAAAAATATTTGAAGTATTAACGTAAAAATTCAAGTAATCTATAAGTCATATGATTATCAAAACTTAGTCATTTCTAAACTTAGTCTCTATTCGAAAACTTATTTTCAATTAAGGTAAGGATTAAAATTGTATTTCTCATCTAGTCTATTATTTTAGACTAAGTCATATGCATCTTGTGACCGTGAAAATTTGACTCAGAATTCTTCAACTCTAACTCTTATGCCTTATTATTTTCTTTTCTTTTTTATTTATGGTTGTAATATCACTTAGCTCTATTAGGCTTTCTAATTCGCCCATGTAAGGAGCCTTAATCGGTGACTCTCAAATCAGACGATTTTTGGACACCGGGTGAGAAAACACCTCAAAGACTTAGGACTCGAGTAAATAAGGCCACAAAACTAAGGATTTTTATTTATATGAATCACTTTTAGGCGTGAATACTTATGTTTTATGAGGCACAAATACCCAGCTTAATCAGAGGATTTTTTTTGATATATATATATAAGGCAGAAGAATCTTTGTTTTAGAAGCCTAAGTATGTAAGTGTATAAAGTATGCATATTTCATCAAGGTAAAAATTAAGACTAAATTACTTTTTCAATTTTTCTTCCAAACCCCAAAATCAAAAAATAATTTTATTTTGACCAAGTATAAGAAATCCTAATTATGATCCTCTTATTCCATAAAATTAACGTAATTTTTTACAAAAATAAGTCAAAGTATTATTTTCCTCTTCAAAAAGTTTTAAAGAAAGGATTTTTTTTTTAAAATTAGTGAAGTTATTATGTTAGTAAACCCTCCCCACACCTAACTCATGCATTGTCCTCAATGTATGAATGAAATGCAATAATACATGGAAAAGGAGAAAGGAAAGGAAATTTTCACCTCAAGGTAGTGGTTCCGGTGGTGATCTCATTGGGCCAAGCGTTTCTACCCAATCTAGATACTGTGAATTTTCATGGAACTCACCTTTCATAACCTCTTTCCTATTAACATTTTTATAATCCCCAATATGAATAGGATCATGCAAGATCCTAGCATGAAATTTTTTCCAGTTATATGATCAGTCTTGGGATATCATCACGGAATCATATTGATTTAAATCTTGGTCCAACAATAAAATGTGATTTTGTAGAATGGATGATTTGGGCTAAACAATGAAAGAAATAGAAACCAAACTGACTTGAGAATAAAACTTAAATCAAGTTTAGCTTCGAGAGTCAGAGTTGGTTCATGAGTTTTGTCAAAATCATAGAATTGAAGTTCACATTCATTTCCTTATAATGGAATGTGACTATCCAAAATAAGTGGTTCATGTTCAAGCTTTATAGGGATAGGAATCAGTGTTGGCTTCAGAATTAGGTCTAAATCGGATAAGGATACTGGAGTCAGCATAGATTCAAAAAGTGAAACTGAATCACAATATTGGGAATCGGTGTCACATTCATCTTCAAGTTCAATGTCATTAAAATAAAAACTTGCCAATTTATTAATGGGTTGATATTGGTCAAGTTCAAAGTTTTATAGTGAAATTAAATCTTAGTTAAAATCTTCAAGATACCATGATTCTTCGTCAATAAGGTTAGGAGAATCAGGAGTAGTCGAAATGTGTTAGATAGAGTTTCCTCATTTTTATCATTAATTGTGTTGACCAAATGACTCACTTTTAATTCTAGCCTATTAAGAGATTTGAGACAATCCATTTGGGATTAAATACAATCATTTTAGGACTGAATCATGAATTCTATATTCTTTTCTAGGTCAACAGGTTCTTCTTGTTGTGGTTGGACTTGAAAATTAAAGTAAGGATCTTGGATTTGGGAATTGATTAGGAGAATTGAGTCCGCTATGATTTGTACTTGTCGTGTGGACTCAAGGAAGGCTTCAAAAGTCTTTTCTAAAGAAAATTTCTCTTCTGTAGGTTGGTCTTGGTATGGAGTATATGAAGTTGTTTGTTGGTAAGGTTGTTGATAGTAAGACTCGAGGAAGTTGCATCCCCACTGACTCAGTAAAGAGTGGTGATGATTATCCCATTCTTATTCATAGTACTGAAATTGGGCATATATTGATTCAGATAAGACCAATCTGGCATACTTGGTTGGTTAGAGTTATGTAATGTCGGGTTGGTAATATCCGAATTGAAAGAGGTTAGGGTGAAATATGAATTAGAGTTATAATTAGAATAATTGTAATTATAATCCATTTCACAAGAACAAACAAAAAAAATAAATAAACAAACAAGAAAATAAAGAAAAATCTAGCCTATGTTAGGGTATAGCTTAGACCTAGACGACTCCTAACTGTTGATTATCCATAGGAGGTATATTGCAGAACCTGACCATAAGTTAATCAGCCAGATAGGGGCAAGATTGGTGGGAGGTATCCGTGCCTAAGCAACGAGTCTAATTATGCCAAACCACCAGCTTTCGGGGTGTCGCCCCTCAATCCCCAACCTTAGATACCAATTTGATAAGAGTCAACTTCTAACAACTTCCCCCTTAGGTCAATCCCTATTTGATTCCGAGATGTCCCTAAGGCGAGAGTCTATTCAAATTTATGTTAAGCTGGGTTAGTGAGTGAGGAGATGATTTTTGGGCTAAGGAAAGGTAATGACTTTCCTACCTTATCTTGTTTAAGGATATGCCATTATTTTTTATAGTGCAGTGTACAAGAATAAAGCAAGAGGTAACATTCAAGCAATATGAATCATTCAAAACATGTTTCCTAAACTATATGCAATGCACACATACTTTTACTCTAGCATACTTCAACAATAATGTAAATAAATGAAATAGACAGATGCCCTAAGATGCAAGAGTCTAAATGTTTTTTAGTATTTACAAAGCAACAAGTTACTGTTAATTAGAAATATGTACGGAGTGAGTTAAACAGATAAACTAATAACTGCAGAGAGCTAATCTCTGAAAAGCAACCTACAAGAGAATACAGTTAGTAATTCACTACAATTATAGGCTCTGATGCTCTGCCTTCTTGGACAGAGGCACAGAGTAGCAATATGTCTACTGCAGCTCTTAGTTTTCTGTAATTAGTCCCTGTATACCAAATAAAGAAGAAAGGGATTAATTCATTAAAGTAAATTAAAAAGAAAATAAACTTACCGTCCCAATGGTGCCAAAATTACGATCAAGCCAGACCTGCACAAAAAATATAGAAATTTAGAACAGTGCTAGGTCTTCAATTCTACCAATTAGAGTAGGGCTAACGGGTTATGATCCATAGGGAGGGACAGCGATGGAAGCGTTATGTAAGTTTCTTCTTTTAATTTATAAAAACTAATTAATACTTATCTTCTCAGTTTATAAAAAGAAAATGAAAATATTAAGTTAAGTTAAGAGAAGATGGTAGAAGAAGTGATTGTGGTGGTAGTGTTTTATTTTAATTATAAAAGAAAAGAACAAAAAGAGATAAAGAAAAGTGTTGATGCAAAAATCAAAAATAAAAAGAAATAAAAGAAGAATATTTACCTCTACTGTTGAATCATAACAAAAACTTACCTCAGTATGAAGTAAAGTAAAGTAGTATAAAAGAATAAAAGAAAGTAAGGCTTCGGTGAAATTGAGCACAATGAAGAAAAGTGGGAAACCTCCATTGATTTTTACCTTCAATATAAGACTCTTGAAGAAAAAATTACAATAGTGTTACTCTACAATAACTCTTCCTCTCTTTTCTCATGTAACTCTCTCTAACCTAAAAGAATAAAAAAATAAAAATTACATTGAAGAAGAAAAGAAAACCTAAACTAAATCTCTCTCTGGAGTTTCTGCCTTCGAGGTATGAGGGCATTTATAGGAGAAAACTAAAGGGATAGAACGCGTATGAAGATAAGAGGATCTGGATATTTTTGAATTTAATTCTTCCCTTATCTCCAAATTTGATTTAATTTATCAGAAATTCAATTCTAATCTGCAGCTTGTTGGCGTGTTAATTGCTGAATATCACTTATCAAATGCTAGAATTGAAATGAGTGATCAACAGAAGAATTATAGACCTTTAAATCTTCTTTCTGTAGCATTTTGAATCATCAGATTTGAGTTTTGGTAGCAAACATTATGATGAAAATGCTAAACTATATCCAGCCTGAATCCGAATCTAAATTGCTTCACCTCATTCATTGATCTTCTCTCTATCCATTTATTCTCTTGGATTTTCAGTTTGTCTTCTAGAATTGATAAGATATCCATTTATCTTCAGCAAAACTGATAGGTTTTTTAAACAATCCATTTTTTCTTTGAAATTAGATAATATTATCTTATCTGGTATATCTAGTTTTCAGATAAGATAACTTTTAGAACCTTTGGATTTGAATCGATCCCCTTACTTTTGAACTTTTGAATTTAATTAGATAAATTTTATGATTATCTTCTCCCTATCATACCTAATATGAATTAGGACATTAAGACAAGTTATTTGCAATATTCATTACAAAATATATGTAGGAATGTAATAATATTTATACAATATATGTGTCCAAACACACCCCCACACTTATCTTTTGCTCGTCCTCGAGCAAAACAAAGAAAAAAGAAAAATTAAACTAACTCACTTTCGTAGGAATCATGGTTGCACTTAGCACATGCAATAAGTCGTTAAACCTCTAGGTTACCCCTAAAGGACGAGTTTTGTCTCGTGAGGGTTTTTAGTGGATTGCACCAACAAAATCCATGAAGAAAAAGAAATGAATTGTTAGTATTTTTTTGAAAACGCATTTTCGAAGGAAAAAATATTTGAATTATTAATGTAAAATTTCAAATAATCTATAAGTCATAGGATTATCGAAACTTAGTCATTCCTAAACTTAGTCTTTATTCAAAAACTTATTTTCAATCAAGGTAGGATTAAAATTGTATTTCTCATCTAGTCTATTATTTTATCCTAAGTCATATGCATCTTGTGACCATGAAAATTTGGCTCAGGATTCTTTAACTCTAACTCTTATGCCTTATTATATATATATATATATATATATATATATATATATATATATATATATATATATATATATATATATATATATATATATATATATATATATATATTATTTTTTACATTTATGGCGGCAATATTCCTTAGCTTCATTAGGTTTTCTAATTCGCCCATATAACGAGCCTTAGTCGGTGACTCCAAACCAGATGATTTTAGGGCACCGGGTGAGAAAACACTCCAAGGACTTAAGACTTGAGCAAACAAGGCCACAAAACTAAGGATTTTTATTTATATGAACCACTTTAGGGCGTGAATACTTATGCTTCATGAGGCACAAATACCCAGCTTAATCAGAGGATTTTTTTGATATATTTATATACATTTTTTATATAAGACATAAGAATCTTTATTTTAGAACCCTAAGTGTGTAAGTGTATAAAGTATGCATATTTCATCAAGGTAAAAATTAAGACTAAATTACTTTTTCAATTTTTCTTCCTAACCCCAAAATCAAACAAATAATTTTATTTTGAGCAAGTATAAGAAATCCTAATTATGATCCTCTTATTCCTTAAAATTAACTTAATTTTTTATAAAAATAAGTCAAAGTATTATTTTCAATTCAAAAAGTTTTTTAAAGAAAGGAATTTTATTTAAATTAGTAAAGTTAACGAGTTAGTAAACCCTCCCCCATGCCTAACTCATGCATTGTCCTCAATGTATGAATGAAATGTAATAATACACGAAAAAAGAGAAAGGGAAGGAAAATTTTCACCTCAAGGTGGTGGTTCCAGTGGTGGTCTTATTGGGCCAAGCGTGATTGGTCGCTAATGTTGCATATTTAGTATCATATTTCCATATTTATTATAGAATAAAATCTGCATTGTCCTAATTAAGTGTTTAATTTATTTGCAGGCCCATTCTTTAAGGAGATGAAGAGAAATGAGCCCAAAAGCCCACCAAAATTCTAAATTAAATCAGAATTAATTCGAGCTCACTGAATCAGGGCAAAATCAAGAGGTTGAAAACTGGTTGAGAAGAATCCTCTCATAATCGATCGGTTGAAGCAAAGATCAACGACCATTTCTTCAAAATCTCGGAGCTGAACTGCAAATCCAACCCAAGATAAAATCAGAACTCGAACCCGGGGAGACCCACCAACAGGGTATGGCCACCTGGCCACACCCCGGCTGCGGAAACGCGGCCAAAGCCGCATTTTCGCGACTTGGTTGGGGAGTTAGGGGGAGCGTTTGCTCCCCCGATCTCCACGGGATCCTGCACGTGTGGGTTATGCCTATAAAAGGCCAGTATTTGCACTGAAAATGGGACGACCATGCAGAGATAGGATTTAGACTAGTTTTCCATTTTTTAGTTTAGGTTTTTGTTTTTCTTTTTCATGTAATTTTAGTTTTCATTTATATAATTCAAAGGAGATGAGACTTTCATCGAAGAACAAGAACGAAGCTTAAGCTGAGAGTGACACTGGTGTAAGGTTTCTTTCTTTTCTTTGATCGTTTGAAATCGAATATATGTTCTTTCTTTGTATGTACTTCTTTTTAGTTTTTTTCTTCTTCTTCTTTTCTATTTCACTTTTCTTTTTGGTACAATTGTCTTCCAAGTGAGTCTAAAAGCATCGAAAGAGCCTTGCCTTTGCGAGTGCCACCGATAGCTCATGACGATGGAATTGAGTCTCTCTCTGTATCATTTCATGCTTGAGTTGTCTTGATGATGTAATGTGGAAGAGACCAATAATCAACTCTTATGGGCTATGCGCTGATTGCCTCCACTTCAAGGTAACATCGTCGCTAAAGACTCAAGGTAAGCTTTTGGTAAAAAGAAGGTAAGTAATTGTTTTTATTTCTTTTCTTTTATTTCTTTAGTATAGATCACCACATCTTCCAACTCTTTCATCATTTCTTTCCCACTTCATTTGTACATAATCGCTTTCATCATTCTCTGATTTTCTCCACCTTCTTCATCTATCGCTTTCTTTTTAACTTTAACCTTTAACTCTTCTTTCATTTTTATTTCTTAAAACAAAGAAGAACTTTCGTTTGTTTTCTTAAAGATTTCAATAAAGAACCTTGAACGCTTCCATCACAAACCCTCCTTGTGGATCACGACCCGCATAGCCACTTGCTATAGCAGTAAGAATTGAGTACTTGCACATTTTTGTTAAAAGTTCTGAAATTCTTTATTTTTTTTGTGCAGGCAAATAAGAGTTGACTACTAATAGGTTTTGTGCAGGGCTGCTTGCTTTGCAAAATTTTAGTTTTCTGCAACTTTATTTCTTATATGCCATCACATAAGCCTGCTAATAAACCAACAGTAAAATACTTATTGAAAAAAATAAAAATTGATTAGACGTTTGCATTTTAGGCACGTGTCTTTTCAATTCTTTTATTTTACTGTTGAAGAGTGCTGGAGTAAGGTACGTTCGCATTGCATGTAGAATAGGACTCATCTCTTGGTTGATTTTCATTGCTTTGAGTGAATCTTATTTACATATCTTGTACACTTGCACAAACTTATCTTAAGGGCACTAACCCATAACAGGATAAGGTGGGGATTTAATCACCCTTCCTTAGCCCAAAAATTAGATTCCAAGCACTCACTAACCCAAGCCTAACTAAAAATGAGTAGACGTTGGCTCTAGGAACATCTCGGACTCAATTAGGAGATTATCCTAAGAGGAAAAGGTGTTAGAATTTGACTCCTGCCAAATCAGTGTCTAGGAAAGGGATTAAGGGCCGAAAGCCCAAAGATTGGTGGTTATTTAATTAAGGAACGTCTTTGACGGAAAACCTCCCACCAACCTTGCCCTGACCTGGCTGATTAGCTTGTGGTCAAAGTCTGCATTAGACCTCCCGTGGACAGTCTAATCAGTTAGGAGTCGTCTAGGTCATAGGTCTACCCTAACTTAGTTAGAATTTTCTCTTTTTATTTGTTTGCTTATTTGTTTGTTTTTTTTCTTTCTTTTTTGTATTCTATTGTGTGATATGGCTTATAATAATAATTTTTTCAACTTTAATAATAATCCATATTACACACCGAGTTCATTTTCGGATATTACCAACCTGGCATATCATGACTTTAACCAACCTAGTGCGCCGGATTGGTCTTATCCGAATCAATATAACCCATGCCCCCAATCTAATAACTATAATTTCCATAATAATTTTAACTCTTCACCGAGTCAGTGGGGATTCACCTCCCCCGAGCATAATTTTCAACCAACTTGTCCCCCTTATCCACCTAGTCCATAATATCCCCAAGAGTCATACTCAGTTCCACCAGTCAAAAATAGAAAACCATCAATTTTGGAAAGGAGTTTGCGTGAGTCCAAACAACAATCACAAAATCTGATGGACTCACAATTTCACTACCACTTTCAAGACAACACTTCATCTTTTCATCAAAACAATGAATCCATCAACTATGAAAAGATGCTTGAAGCCATGACTCATGCTCAAAATGCTCGAAATCGTGACATAGATATGATGGTCGAATCTCTACGTTCTCACCGTTTGACCAGTTCTGATGTCACTAACCATTCTGTGAGAGCCGAAGAGTCATGTAGTTTTGGAAATCAGGTTCCATTTCAGAACAATCATTTGAACTTGCCCAAACTCCAATGATATTGATAGTTTGGCAAGTTATCCTTTGCCTGAAATCGAACTTGAAAATGAATATGATCATGAACCTCAACTTTGTGATTCAATTTTACTTCCTGATTCAATAATGACTCCGGTGTCTTCACCTGATTTCAATTTCTTTCCCGAGTCAACATTGGATCCTGTACCAATTCATCATGAAATTGAATCACCCATCTTTGATGATCATATTGAACTTGACCAATTTTACACTTTTGAAAGTCCTATTGACAAATTGGCAAGTTCTCATTTTTATGATATTGAACTCAATGAGATATGTGACCTAGATTCTCAAATCTATGATCCAGTTTAACTTTCTGAATTAATATTGACTCATGTTTTGTTACCAAACTTGAGTAATATTTTAGAGTCAGTTTTGATTCCCCCACCTATCATTCCTGAACTTGAATCACCAATATTAAGTCACATTCCGTTGTTGAAAAATAAATGTGGGCTTGAGTTTCAACTTCTTGACTTGGACCCAATTCCTGAACCTATTTCGACTCCTGAACCTTTACTTGACTTAAATCACTTTCCTGAGTCGGTATTAGTTCATGTACTTCCTGAGTCCAAGTCAATCATTCTATCTTTTCATACTCCATTTTGGGACAAGGTGGTTGACAAATTTGACTCCGAAATTAATTATGAAATTTGGAAATTAGATGAGGTAAAATATTTAATAAAAATCCTTCATGGATACATCATTCTAATGGGTTATATTAAAGAAATTTCTAGTGGATTCCTCCGAATCTCACGAAAACTTGATTGGGCCGCATTTCGTGGACCAATCAGACCACCAGCGGAACCACCACCTTAAGGTAACATTTTCCTTCCCTTTCGTCTTTTTCATGCATCTATGCATTAATTCATACATTTAGGACAATGCATGAGATAGGTGTGGGGGAGGGTCTAACATAACTTAGTTTTTCTTTTTATAAAAAATAACATTTTCTTTACTTTTAAAAACTTTTTGAAAATAGAAATAATATTTTGATATATTTTTTTGTAAGAAATTAAGTTAATTTTAAGGAATAGGAAAATCTAAATTAGGATTTCTTATACTTGGTCAAAATAAGATTATTTGTTTGATTTTTAGGGTTAGGAAGAAAATTAGTCAAAGTAATTTAGTCTTGATCTTTACCTTGATGAAATATGCACACTTCATACACTTACACACTTAGGGTTCAAAAACAAAGATTCTTATGCCTTATATCAAAAAAAAAGAAAAAAAAATATAAAAGATAAACAAATCCAATTATTGATTAGCTAGGTGCTTTGGCCTAAGCAAGCCTTAGTATTTATGCGAAAGATAATTAGATAAGTTTGAAAAGAAAAAAAAATATATATATATATATATATATATATATATATATATATATATATATATATATATATATATATATATATATATATCCTCTGATTAAGCTGGGTATTTGTGCCTAATAAAGCATAAGTATTCACGCCTAAAAGAGGTTCATATAATAAAATCCTTAGTTTTATGGCCTTATTTGCTCGAGTCCTTAAGTCTTCGGGTATTTTCTCACCCGGTGCTCTAAGACCGTTTGGTTTGGGAGTCATCGATTAAAGGCTCGTTACATGGGCAGATTAGAAAGCCTAATAGAACTAAGAAATAATACCACAAAAAAAAGTATATATATATAAATGAATAAGGCATAAGAGTTAGAGTTAATAAACCCTTAGTCAAAATTTTTACAGTCACAAGGTGCATATGACTTAGGGTAAAGTAATAGACTAGATGAGAAGTACAATTTGACTCCTTACTTTGATTGATAATAAATTTTTGAATAGAGACTAAGTTTAGAAATGAAAAATTCGATTTTCCTATAACTTATAGATTACTTAAATCTTACAATTATATTTTAAATATTTTTCTCTTTCAAAATGCTTTTCGAAAATACTAACTCTTTGTTTCCCTTTCTTTATAGATTTTGTGGGTGTAATCTGCTGAAAACCCTCACGAGACAAAACTCGTCCTCTAGGGAAAACCTAGAGATTTAACGGCTTGTTGCACATGCTCAGTGCAATCGCGTGACCTGCGAAAGTGGTCTAATAATCCTCAGTATAATTTAGTTGTTTTGCTCGAGGATAAGCAAAAGATAGGTATGGGGGTGTGATTGGTCGCTAATGTTGCATATTTAGTATCATATTTTCATACTTATTATAGAATAAAATCTGCATTGTCCTAATTAAGTGTTTAATTTATTTGCAGGCCCATTCTTTAAGGAGATGAAGAGAAATGAGCCTAAAAGCCCACCAAAATTCTGAATTAAATCAGAATTAATTTGAGCTCACTGAATCAGGACAAAATCAAGAGGTTGAAAACCGGTTGAGAAGAATCCTCTCAGAATCGATCTGTTGAAGCAAAGATCAACGGCCATTCTCCAAAATCTCGGAGCTGAACTGCAAATCCAAGCCAAGATAAAATCAGAACTCGAACCTGAGGAGACCCACCAACAGGGTGTGGCCACCTGGCCACACCCTAGCCACGGAAACGCGGCCAAAGCCGCGTTTTCGCGGCTTGGTTGGGGAGTTAGGGGAGCGTTTGCTCCCCTGATTTCCCCGGGATCCTGCACGTGTGGGTTATGCCTATAAAAGGCCAGTATTTGCACTGAAAATGGGACGACCATGCAGAGATAGGATTTAGACTAGTTTTCTATTTTTTAGTTTAGGTTTTTGTTTTTCTTTTTCATGTAATTTTAGTTTTCATATATGTAATTCAGAGGAGATGAGACTTTCATCGAAGAACAAGAATGAAGCTTAAGCTAAGAGTGACACTGGTGTAAGGTTTCTTTCTTTTCTTTGATCGTTATGAAATCGAATCTATGTTCTTTCTTTGTATGTACTTCTTTTTAGTTTTTCTTCTTCTTCTTTTCTATTTCATTTTCTTTTTGGTACAATTGTCTTCCAAGTGAGTCTAAAAGCATCGAAAGAGCCTTGCCTTTGCGAGTGCCACCGATAGCTCATGACGATGGAATTGAGTCTCTCTCTGTATCATTTCATGCTTGAGTTGTCTTGATGATATAATGTGGAAGAGACCAATAATAAACTCTTATAGGCTATGCGCTGATTTCCTCTACTTCAAGGTAACATCGTCGCTAAAGACTCAATGTAAGCTTTTGGTGAAAAGAAGGTAAGTAATTGTTTTTTTTTTTTTCTTTTATTTCTTTAGTATAGATCACCACATCTTCCAACTCTTTTATCATTTCTTTCCCACTTCATTTGTACATAATCGCTTTCATCATTCTCTGATTTTCTCCACCTTCTTCATCTATCGCTTTCTTTTTAATTTTAACCTTTAACTCTTCTTTCATTTTTATTTCTTAAAACAAAGAAGAACTTTCGTTTGTTTTCTTAAAGATTTCAATAAAGAACCTTGAACGCTTCCATCGCAAACCCTCCTCGTGGATCACGACCCGCATAGCCACTTGCTATAGCGGTAAGAATTGAGCACTTGCATATTTTTGTTAAAAGTTCTGAAATTCTTTATTTTTTTGTGCAGGTAAAGCTTCAATCAAAGCGTTTCTGTCCAATCTCGATACCGTGAATTTTCATGAAACTCACCTTTTATGATCTCTTTCTTTTTAACATTTTTATATTCCCCAATATAAATAGGATCATGCAAGAACTTAGCATGAAATTTTTTCCGGTTATATGACCAATCTTGGGGTATCATCACGAAGTCATATTAATCTAAACTTTGGTCCAACAATGGAATGTGATTTGTGGAATGGATGATTTGGGCTCAACAATGAAGGGAATGGGAACCGATACTGACTCGGGAATAAAACTCAAATCAAGTTTAGGTTCAAGAGTCAGAGTTGGTTCATGGGTTTGGTCCAAATCATAGAATTCAAGTTCATATTCATTTTCCAACAATAGATTATGACTATCCAAGATAAGTGGTTCGTGTTCAAACTATATAGGGATAGGAATTAGTGTTGGTTTTGGAATTGGGTCCAAATCAGATAAGAAAACTGGAGTCAGCATAGATTCAAAAAGTGAAATTGAATCACAACATTAGGAATAAGCATCACATTCATCTTCAAGTTCAATCTAATTGAAAAGAAAACTTGCCAATTTATCAATGAGTTGATATTGGTCAAGTTCAAAATTATGTGGTGAAATTGAATCTTGGTTAAATATCCAAGATACGATGATTCTTCATCAATATGGCCAGGAGAATTTGGAATGGCCGAAAATCTGTTAGTAGAGTTTCCTCATTCCTATCATTAATTGTGTTGACCAAATGACTCACTTTTGCTTCTAACCTATTGAGAGTGATTGTACTCTAAAATTGCATTTTTATTATCACTTTTACACATATATCCTTGATTATTCTTTTATTAATTATTGCTATAACCCTCTTTTTGATTATAGTGTATAGTTACTTAAATGAGAGCATAAAGATACCAAAAGCTTCATTTTATCCCTAATCCTATCTAAAGTTAGATTTTAAATTGAATCCAAAGGAGGAAAGGATTAATCTTCATCTCCTAAATTCAAGTTCAAATTTAGAAGATAAAGTCCTAGAACATGAAGGGGACAAAGCTAATACTAAAAGGGAAAAGGAGGATAATTCAAATTAAATGGAGTTCAAAATTAATTTAGACTCGGATTCTAACTGTATACCTTTTAGTATTCGGATCATAACTTTCGCTCCAGATACTCAAATCTACTGATTTAAGATGCTACAGAAAGAAAACTTGAAGGACTACAATAGTTATGTTTACTGCTTTGTCTAATTCAGCCATCTGATAAGTCATATTCATCAAACAATATGCCAACTTGCTGCAGGACTAAATTCCTTATTGAATTAGGAAACCTTCTAAATTGTATCCTATTGTGATTAGATTTGAGGCCTAGTTAAAGAGCCTGAACTCTCCCATTATAGAACATCTCCATATCAGAGATCATAACTTAGGACTTTTCTTTTAGTCTCTTCTCCAAATTTCTTTTGTATTTTTTAGATTTTAGTTCTACTTCTAATTCAAGGTCTGTGAGAAGGAGAAGCCATTGTAATTCGAGGTGACAGATCAATACAATGTCCTTTCTTTCTTTTCATATCTCTTTTGTTATTTACTTTATTTTTTACTATTTCTTTTTTTATTTATTTCTTGCTTTCTTTTACTTGTCATGTTTACCATGAGTAGCTAGAATTTTCTCATGGCTTGCTAAGACATTACCATCATCACATCTAATGTCTAATAGATAATCATATTAGGTCATATGCATGCCTACTCTAATTTTATTCTTGAAGACTCATTAGGATAAGCAACTAGGTCAAATATTTGCTAATTCTTTCTAACTATTTTTCTTAATCTATGCTTGATGAAAATCTTAATATTTTAATGTTAAATGTTGATTAGTGTTATTTCAATAGGGTTAAGATTTGCTAAATATTTTCTAATGATTTTTTCTTACTTCATACTTGATTGACAGCCTTGATATTGTAACGTTAAAACATGGATGGTGTTTCAAATCTAACCTAGTTTCTATCCTATGTATCTTGCTTGATTTTGGGTAGAATATCATTTTTAGGAATTGTGAAGTAATTATCTATCTAGCATTAGCATGTATGATGGTTGATTATTAGCAAGTTGTGAAACTTTCCTTTAGTTTGATTCTTTATCCACATACAATTCATCTTTTCTTTTCTAAGTTATTTAAACAGAGAAGATAATAATAATAATATTACCGAAAAGTTTACATCGCATCTCTCCTAGAGGTCCGACCGTTTAGCTCTTACTATAGCAGTTAAATTGCAAAGATTTAGAGTTATAATCAATCGCATACACTTTTCATATTCTCTGTACTCTGTTTTGTGTAATCAAATTTTGGCGCCGTTATCGGGGAGGGAACGATATACATTATTTTTTAACTAAATTCTTCTCTGTTGTATGAAAATTATAATAAAAAAATATATATAAAATATATTCCCCATGGCCTATCTAAATTCATTTGATTACAATTTATTTGATAGGTCAAAACCACCTTTCCAACAACCATCTTCACATATCCCCTTTTCCAAACCTACAGAAGAACAATCTGATTGGGAAAAGAAGATAAAAATCTTGGACGATCTCAAGCGATGAATTCATAAATTGTAAGACTCACGATCCATTCAAAGGTCTCAAACCCTAAATCCATACATGATTCAAAACCAAAATGATTACATCCATTATCTCGATAGGTTAGAAACACAACTGGATCATTTGGAAAATATTGAAAATGTTAAGATTGAGAAAACTCTACCTAGTTCCTTTCTGACCATTTTTGATTCACCCAGCCCTATTGACGAGACCGACGAATCATGGTGTCTTGGAGACCTTGATCAAAATTCATTTTATCGCAACAACGTGAACTTGATCAATCCCAACCCATGGACAAATGGCAAGTTTTAACTATAACGAGATTGAATTAGATTGTGAATGCAAATCTGATCCTCAACCTTGTGATCTAATTTCAAATTTTAAATTTATGTTGACTCTGGTGTCTTTACCTAATTTGGACCCAGTTTCTGAGCCAACATTAATTCTAGTACCCATATATTATGAAATTGGATCATCCATTTTGGGTAGTCACATTCATTTGATGGATCATAAACTTAAGTTCTTTGATTTGGAGCCCACTTTTGAACCAAACCCGACTCTCTAACCTAAATTTGATTTTCCCGAGCCGGTATTGGTTCCCAATCCTATCATTCTTAAGCCCAAATCAATCACTTCATTAAGTCAGATTCTATTGTTGGACCAAAGTGTAAACAATGATGACCCTGAGATGGTATTTAAAAATTGGTCATACAACCTAGATAATTTCAATGTTAGGGTCGTGCATGATCCTATACATTTGGGGGATAATAACAATATAGATCAGAAAAAGGTCATAAAAGTGGATTTCTTGATGATCCATAAGATTTAGATTGGGTAGCATTGCTTGGCCTAATCAGGCCACCACTGGAGCCACCACCTTGAGGTCACATTTTGCCTTCCCTTTCTTCTTTGTCATGCATACACAGATTCATTCATACATTGATGACAATGCATGAGATAAGTGTGGGGGAGGGTTTACTAACATACTAACATAGGTAGATACTAATAAATTTTTTTAAAAAAAACTTTTTGAAAAAGAAAACAATATTTTGTCTTATTTTTTTAAGTAATTAAGTTAATTTTAAGTAATAGGAAAATCATAATTAGGATTTCTTAACACTTGGTCAAAATAAAAGTATTTGTTTTATTTTTAGGTTTAGAAGGAAAAATTGAAAAGTAATTTAGTCTTAATAATTTTATCTTGATGAAATATGCATGTTTTATACACTTACATACTTGAGATTCAAAACAAAGACTCTTGTGTCTTAGAAAAAATATATACAAATTAAACAAATCTAATTATTGATTACCTAGGTGCTTTGGTCTAAGAAAGCCTTGATACTTACGTGAAAGGTAATTAGATATGTTTGAAAAAAATAAAAAAATATATTATATATGTATTAACACATCTAATAATCAATTAGTTAGGTATTAGGGCCTCAAAAAGCCTTGATACTTACACAAAAGAAAATTAGATGAGTTATACATATTAAAAAAAAGGGAAAAAAAGAAGTGTTTAAAGGGCAACGAAGTGGTAATACTTCAAACTTCGGCAAAAAAAAGTTATATATATATATATACAAGGCATAAGTGTTGAAGTTGAAGAATTTCAAGTATAAAATTCGTGTTCACAAAGATGCATATGACTTAGGGTAAGATAATAGACTCGATGAGAAATTTAGTTTGAATCCTAGCCTAAATTGATAAATAAATATTTGAATGAAGACTAAATATAAGAATGATCAATTTGCTATTCCTAAAAACTTATAAATTTCTTAATTTTTACAAAGATATTTCAAATATTGTTCGCTTTTAAAAATTGAATTTCAAAAATATTAACATTTTGTTTTTTCTTTATGAATTTTGTGGGTGTAATTCACTGAAAACCCTCACGAGACAACACTCGTCCTCTAGGACAATCTAGAGATTTAACAGCTTGTTGCATGTGCTAAGTGCAGTCGTGATTCCTATGAAGATGAGTTAGGTTAGATTGAATTTGTTTCTAACATTTAGTTTTGCTCGAGGACAATCAAAAGATAAGTGTGGGGGTGTGATTGTACTCCAAAATTTTATTTTTATTATCACTTTCACACATATATCCTTGATCATTCCTTTATTAATTAATGCTATTAACCCTCTTTTTGATTATGGTCTATAGTTACTTAAATGAGAGCATAAAGATACAAGAAGCTTCATTTTATCCCTAATCCTATCTAAAGTTGGATTTTAAATTGAATCCAAAGAAGGAAAGGATTAATCTTCATCTCCTAAATTCAAGTTCAAATTCAGAAGATAAAGTCCTAGAACATGAAGGGGATAAAGCTAATCCTAAAAGGGAAAAGGAGGATAATTCAAATTAAATGGAGTTTAAAATCAATTCAGACTCAGATTCTGACTGTACAATTTTTAGTAATCGGATCATAACTTTCGCTCTAGATACTCACAAATCTGATGATTTAAGATACTATAGAAAGAAGACTTGAAGAAATACAATAGTTATGTTTACCACTCTGTCTAATTCAGCCGTCTGATGAGTCATATTCAGCAAACAACACGCCGAGTTACTGCAGGACTGAATTCCATGTTGAATTAGGAAACTAGAACATGTTGAATTAGGAAACCTTCTAATTTGTATCCTATTGTGATTAGATTTGAGGCCTATTTAAAGAGCCTAAAATCTCTCATTATAAAATATCTCCACTTCAAAGATCATAACTTAGTAATTTTCTTTTAGTCTCTTCTCTAAATTTCTTTTGTATTTTTTAGATTTTAGTTCTACTTCTAATTCAAGGTTTGTGAGAAGGAGAAGCCATTGTAATTCGAGGTGATAGATCAATACAGGTGCTTTCTTTCTTTTCATAGCTCTTTTGTTATTTACTTTATTTTTTGCTTTTTCTTATTTTTTATTTATTTCTTGCTTTCTTTTACTTGTCATGTTTATCATGAGTAGTTAGATTTTTCTCATGGCTTGCTAAGACATCACCATCATCACATCTAATGTCTAATAGATAACCATATTAGATCATATGCATGCCTACTCCAATTTTATTCTTGAAGACTCATTAGGATAAGCAACTAGGTCAAATATTTGCTAATACTTCTTAACTGTTTTTCTTAATCTATGCTTGATGAAAAATCTTGATATTTTAATTTAAACGTTGATTAGTGTTATTTCAAATAGGGTTAAGATTTGCTAAATACTTCCTAATGATTTTTCTTAATTTATACTTGATTGACAACCTTGATATTGTAACGTTAAAACATGGATGGTGTTATTTCAAATCTAACCTAGTTTCTATCCTGTGTATCTTGCTTGGTTTTGGGTAGAATATTATATTTAGGATTTGTGAAGTAATTATCTATCTATCATTAGCATATATGATGGTTGATTATTAGTAAACTGTGAAACTTTTTTTAGTTTGATTCTTTATCCACATACAATTCATCTTTTATTTTCTAAGTTATTTAAACAGAGAAGAATAATAAGACAATATTATCGAAAAGCATCCATCGCATCTCTCCCTGAGGTTCGACCCGTTTAGCTCTTATTACAGCGGTTAAATTGCAAAAATTCAGAGTTAAAATCAATCACATACACTTTTCATATTCTCTGTACTCTATTTTGTGCAATCAAATTTTGGCGCCGTTGCCGGGAAGGGAATGATTTACATTATTTTCTGACTAAATTCTTCTCTGTTTGTATGAAAATTATAAAAAATATAAAAAATATATTCCCCATGGCCTCTAAATTCATTTGGTTACAATTCATTTAGGTCAAACCACCTTTCCAATAACCATCTTCACGTATCCCTTTTTTCAAACCTATAGAAGAACAATCTGATTGGGAAAAGAAGATAAAAATCTTAGACAATCTCGAGTGACGAATTCATAAATTGGAAGACTCACGATCCATTCAAAGGTCTCAAACCCTAAATCCATACATGATTCAAAACCAAAATGATTACATCCATTATCTCGATAGGTTAGAAGTACAACTGGATCGTTTGGAAAATATTGAAAATGTTAGGATTGAGAAAACTCTACCTAACACCTTTCTGACCATTTTTGATTCACCCGGCCCTATTGACGAGACCGACAAATCATGGTGTCTTAAAGACCTTGATCAAAATTCAATTTGATAACGTGAAGTTGATCAATCCCAACCCATGAACAAATTGGCAAGTTTTAACTTTAATGAGATTGAATTAGATTGTGAATGTGAATCCGATCCTCAACCTTGTGATCTAATTCCAAATTTTGAATCTATGTTGACTCTGGTGTCTTTACCCAATTTGAAACCAATTTCTGAGCCAACATTAATTCCAGTACCCATATATTATGAAATTGGATCATCTATTTTTGGTAGTCACATTTATTTGATGGATCATAAACTTAAGTTCTTTGATTTAGAGCCCACTTTTGAACCAAACCCGACTCTCGAACCTAAATTTGATTTTCCCGAGCCGATATTGGTTCCCAATCCTATCATTCTTAAGCCTAAATCAATCACTTCATCAAGTCAGATTCTATTGTTGGACCTGTTTTCCATTGATTTGCAAAGGGAAAAACTTACAAAAAAGAAAAGGGTTGAGGAGCTAAATTATAAGTAACACAAAGATTACAAGTAGATCTCCTCAGAGATTCTAGAGAAGTGTGCCAGTAGGAGTCTGGTCAACGCGCGACCACTTTGTCCCTTTGACGATGCGAGCGATGAGATTCCCTTCTCGCCTGGTTCGGAAAATCGGAGAACAGAAGGTTGGTAGAACCCTCTTGTTTCTTCTCAAAACCGCCTTCACTTAGGAATTCCTTCTCGCCTGGTTCTGAAGATTCCTTGAGAGGAAGAAAAATATTAGGGTATCAACACCCTGATTAGAGAAGCAGTTCTCTAAAGTCTCTGAATTCTTGGAAGTAAGAAAATAGATCTCTATTTAGCCTCTCTATGCGCGCCTTGTTCAGTCGTGAAGAAATCCTCTTGTACAGGGGTCTCTCTTGCGTCTTTTCTCCTTATGCCCCTGGTGGGCTATTTATATGGAGAGCAGGGGTATAATTGTCCCTTGAAAATATGAAAACAGATTGAATCAAATCTGTTTAAATCTGGAAAGTAGCCTTGCTGCGAGGATAGAATCAACTTCTGCAAAGCTAAAAGTATTAGGTAGATCGGTCTCCTGATTTATTATGATCCTTTCCATATAATTAGAAGATCTCCCTTGATCCCCTTACTCGTTTTAGGAGAGTCAGGAGATTATGGCAATCAACTGCCAAATTTGATCTTAGATTTGATCGATCCTGATTGGATTTGATCTCGATCCGAATAGATTTGGTCTCATCTGGGGATTTAATTGGTCAAATGTTGACCATGACAGACCCACAGCGGAGCTGCCTGCGTCGAGCTCACAGCATAGCTGGAAGGCGCATGTGACGAAGTCAGAAGAAAGCTCTTCAACGGAGCTAGATAACATCTGTGGCAAAGCTACCGAACATCCTTCTGCGTGGTTGCGTGTGGCTTCAAGCGAAGCTAACTTTCTGCGGAGTTACCTGAGCACTTCAGGCGAAGCTATAAGTTAGCTTTCCGACGGAGCTGTGAATGGCTTCAAGGCGAAGTTAGGTGATCTTAGCCTCTCAGGCGAGGCTATCCCTTTGGGCTCATGTGATGTTAAGTGCTAGCATCTTAGACCTGCTGAGGTCTGTTTAGAGATAATCTGGGATTACTGTCTGCTTCACTGGATCAGTAGAGTCCAAATTGCTGCTTTGTCCCTTGGGGATGAGTGAAAACTGGTCGTCAGCTTATCTGTCACTTGTCTTTTGTAAATGTCAACAAGTACAGAACTGGCCGTAGCTTGTCTATCGCTTGTCTTTTGTAAATGTCAATAAGTTTAGACATTGTTCAGGCCAGTCAACTTATCTCTCACTTGTCTTTTGTAAATGTCAACAAGTTTAGACAATGTTCAGGCCAGTCAGAATCTTGTCTTTTTTAAAGTGTCAACAAGACCCCTTTAAAGTTTTTGAAGGTCTGCAATGGCTCAGACTTCGAAATACTTTGAAGTGCTTTGATCGGTGGTATGTGTAGTACGAACATCGCCATGGGGGTTGAGTTCAGGTTGGCTTTTAATCCTGCTTTGGGATAGATTCGCCGAAGAATGGTATAAATTCGCGACTCTGGGTAGCTTCGCGTCTGGGTAGCTCCGCGTCTGAGCCTCCCGGAGTAGACTCGCTTCAAATTGGTCTTGGAACGCCGTTTCTTTCCCGGGGCCAACAGCCTTTTGGCCAGTTACGAGAAGGACTGCTCCTCTTTCGAGGTTAGAATAACCTCTCTTGCATTAATCAAGGGGATCATTCCTCCCTTGTGCGTTTCTGAGGAAGGATATTCCCTTTCTCAAGGCTCAATAAATGCCTTAAATCCGTTCGCGCTTCCATGCTTGAAGCGGCAGCGGTGCGCTCAGGCCATGAGCCCTATAAATAGGACACCCGAGGTCTTTTGAAGAGAAGCGGTCTGCTCATATCTTCTCTTGATTGTTTAGAGATATATTCAGATCTCTGAACTAGTGAGGGTGCCCACTTTGGTCATTACCTGGCCAAGAACCGGTAAGTCTCGGTCATCCAGAGACTTTACCAATGAACTGATAACTTTTAGGGAGTTTATCTCCCTTAATTTAGCTCTAACAGCTGTCTTAGGGATTGATTTCCCTTGTTATTCATTTCGCATCTAACTGATCTGTAGAGAAGGGTTTCAGCCCTGTTTCCCAGCTTCCCGGCGAAGCTATCTTTTTGACTTGATCAAAGAAAGATCATTGCATGCTTACCTGCTAAGTTCGCCACACAGGCAACACTTGGGACTTTGTCTCTTCAAAGTGGAGCCAGTCTTGCCATATTGGTGGGGTCAAGACTGCGTCCCTCAGGATCAGTCTGGCTTAGCCATATAGGCGAGGTTAGGACTTGGCTTATGCTGAGCCAACCCATCATCATTGTGCAAGCGAGGCTATCCTCTGCTTAACTGAAATCAATTCTGAACTGAATCAGATATAAATTGCTTCGCCCCAAAGAATTTAACTTAGCATTTTACTTTTGTAACTCTTCTTTTAACCTGTTGCTAACTTGTTTCAGTTCGCATTGCAGTGAGCTATGTTCGCCATTCTTTTGTCTTGATGAAGGAAACCAAAAAAGTTGCCTCTTGCTTTTTCGGTTGAAACTTTAATCATAAGCAGGAGGAACAAACTGGGGCAACTGATGTGTGTTCCCAGAAGAGGTCGGCAGTCGCTTATCCGAGATGATCCACTTCAAGGCGAGGCTGGTAGTCGCTTATCCGAGATGATCCACTTCGGGAAAGCAGACGTCACCTGTAAGGTCTCGGATCCTTTGCCAATTTTCATCAAAGAAGATCCAGCTTCTTGATGGCAAAATCTACCATTATGTGAAGGATTATGGCCTTGTACAGGAGGAAGGACTTTCGTGTCCAGTTGGTTAGGCTTGGAAGTAGATAGGACCACTTATATGCCTTTTGAGCAAATGATTCTATTGTACGAAACACAACCTTGATGTAGTAGTATCAATGTATCTTCCTTTTTAAATCAATAAAAGTTCAGTTTCTGGTTATCCTTCACTTGAATTGGTCCGGCGGAGCTAAACTTCATACGAAGTTAAAGACAGAATCCGAGCTTCCAGCCAAGCTAGCATGAATGTTCCGCGAAGCTCGGACTGTGCTTTTAGCAGAGCTAAGACATATGTTTCGGCGAAGTTGTCGATATATCGCGCTAAGTTAGCACTTGACTTATCGCGGAGTTAGCCCTTAGCGGGGCTGAATCAGCGCTTCTCGGGAAGGCGCTTTAGGCGCCATTTCAAATTAATTTGAAACGACAGCCTGTGCTCTTATCGAGGCGTCATTTTAGGCGATCATCAGCCTATAAAAGCCTGATCGGGTTGAGAGAGAAGGCATCACTTCTCTTTGAAATTTTCAGAGCACTTGACTCTTTTCTTCTTCTTCATTCAAGAATCCAAGAATCTCCTCCGTTCTTCAATGGCTCCCAAGAGACGAGCAGGAAAAGAGGTTGTAACCTCTGCAACGGAGGGTCCTTCTCCTCCTCCGATCATCGAACCACCAATCACCGGTAGGGATCTTTCCCTTTTGATCAGAGATTTTCATCTCTCTCTTAAAGCCAATTTCTGGCTATCTTTAGATGAATCCAGGATGATCAATCATGATCTTGTGATTTTAGGGAGTTTAGTTCCCTGAATTTCCCTTGATTTCTTGATTGGGAATATTAGAACTGAAGGGGTATCTTCTTCAAGCTTCCAGGCGAAGCTATCCCTTAGGCGGTTCACATCCTATTGAATGACAGGATGTGAAGCTATCCTTTGAAGTGTAACTGAAAAGGACTTTAATGCCCTTTAGGCAATAACCCCCTTCTGACGAAGTTAGCCCTTGGAGCTTTATTGCATTATGTTGTTCGAGGCTAAGCTTCCAGAGCGAAGCTAACACTTGGATATTTTCCCGCTTCCTACCTTCGTGTGGAGTGCGGAGTTACGCTACAGCTACGAAGCTAAGCTTTGGGGCGAAGCTATCATTAGGCCAGCTTCGCTCGGAGAGCGAGGCTATGCCTTAACAAAAATTGCATTTTTGTTTTAGCCTTTATTTGGCTGATGAACTAATCATAGTTTTTTCTTTATTTTTGCAGTGCACTATACTCCTGGTCCTTTGAATGTCTATTTGGCACGGCCAGGGGGCTAGACGACAATGTCAGCTTGCATTTCCAAGGGCAGGCTTCACTGTTCAGCGAGCGGAGCTCTCCTGCTTGGGATACACTTATTTATGGTGGGGACCCATGCACCATGAGGAGCATCTTAATTACCGCTCCCTTGAAGATTCTGACTGACGAATCTATCAGAAGCTCGGCTTCATGTTTGGAGACGCGGCGCCAGACCATGATCGCCAGTTGCTAGCCAGAGAGGGGCAGTGGATTTTCCAATTAGATGACGAGAAGTTCTATCTTCCGTCTAACAAGCGGCATTTTCCCTTGTCCTTCTTTCAATGTGTGACGAGGGCTCGGAAGATGCAGTGGCAAGTCAGTCGGACTACTTCCGTTCACGTAGGAAAGTTAATAATTCCCTCACCCGGTTACACAAGAGCGGGGCCTCCTCGTTGCATAATAGGTCTCCACCCTGGGAATGTACTCTCAGACATCCCAGTGGGAGAAAATCCTGCGGTAGCTCAGACTTTCGGAAATCAATTCTTTAAGGTTCGTGGTAACTATCCAGCCACTGATTTCAGGACTCCAGGGTGGATTCACCCTCTCAAGGCATGGTGGAGGGACTTGACTCTATATGTGCTTGCTCATTTTGAGGAGGATCTGGAGAGGCTGAATCTTTATGAGACCGTCAAGGCGACCTGTTATGACATCAGATGAGCGTAGCGAACTTCTGCACCATCTTTGAGTTATACTGCCCGGCTACAGGGACCTTCTTCACCCCTGTTGGCGAATTGGGTATAGCTCTGCATGAGATGTGGGAAGTCTCTGCTTTGCCTTTGGGATCCTTCCCATACGAAGAAATTTCCCGTGCGAGGCGGAATTGGTACTTCTGGAGAAGCAGGAGCCTGCCTTGTTTGAGACCTACCGGGAGTTAATGTGCCACTTGTACATTTGTTCCAATATGCATGGAAGCCACAAAGGAACCTCGTGCAGTTTGAAGAGCTGGAGAAATTATTTGTTCCCTGACATGGAAAATACTCCTGAAGCGGCTCATTGTGGAGTTGCTGATGAAGACATCTTTCGCCGGATGCAAGAGCATTCTCAAGGGGATCTAATTCTGAAAGAAGATGATGGCCCTATGAAAAAGGCAATATTCTTTGGAGTTTTCACCACCAGCCTCATCGGCCGACGTCTCGAAAGGCACTTCTGGCTGATTTCCTGATGGTCTGGTTGAAGAGATGTGTGGTGCCATCTTCGTCGGGCGACGTCATTCATCCGACTGTCTTGTTGCCTGCCGTTCATCTAGTCCATGGTCATTCTCTTGGACTTCTTTCGGCCATGGTGTGCTGTATTCAGAGAGGCCTTCGCGCATTGACGGAGGCTTTCTGTAGGCCACCAATGACTAAGCGGGGAAAGGGGACTATTTTGCCCTGCGACGGACCAACCCCAGAATAAGCCTGCCATATACTATTTGATGGCGTGGTTCGCCCTTCACTGTCCTTCCATGATCGAAGCCGGAGAAGAACCCCCAGAAGGTGTTCGAATGGCGCTTCTCCGTCGATCGAGGGATGTTCATGGTTGAGGACTTATGTGGCTTGTAGGCTGTCTAAAAATCACTAAAAGACAAGCCATTAAAAAGCAGAGCCTCAAGTTCTAGACGCGTGGGCTCGACACCCGCGTCTCAACATCAAGGCGCGTGGGCTCGACACCCGCGTCTCAACATCAAGGCGCGTGGGCTCGACACCGCGTCTCAACATCAAGGCGCGTGGGCTCGACACCCGCGTCTCAACATCAAGGTGCGTGGGCTCGACACCAGCGTCTCAACATCAAGGCGCGTGGGCTCGACACCCGCGTCTCAACATCAAGGCGCGTGGGCTTGACACCCGCGTCACAGTATCAAGGCGCGTGGGTTGAAACCCGCGCCTCGGTTATAACCGCCCTGGTTATGGCGCCAGTCGCCGCCCACATAGCGGGGAGGTCAGCCCCTCATTGTGGAGCACTTTTAGGGGGCACGTTCACCCCTGGAGCCTCTATAAATAGCCCCGTCGCTATGGACAACAGAGGAGAAAAAAAAGAACGTCGGAGAAAAGGGAGAGATCAGAGATAGACAACAGACTACACCCAGGCAGACAGAGAGAGAAGCAAGAGAGAGCTCAACTCTTCAACAAGCTCGCTGCGTACGAGTTGCCCCTTTGCCTACCTTCTCTTTGAGAGTTTTAGTAGACAGAGCTGTGTTACTCCTTCTACCAGCCAAAGAGAAGATCCCTGACGATCCCGACGGTCATCCGGTCAACGGAGAACAAGACTCACTCTCCACCGCCACTTGAAGAACCCAGCTTTAAACAAAGGGAGGATTCAAGATTCAACATCCTCCCTCCCTTGTAACTGGAAGGAAAACAGTTTTGTTGTAACTTTTCATCTGATTCAAGAAAATTTTACAGCGAACCCCTTTATTTCTTTTTCCGGCGCGTACAAGAGAGATGGCGACTCCACTGGGGACTACATTTGTCACTGATGAGCAAATCGTGGCGCAAGATGACGTCCTTCATAAAGGAAAGATGGTCGAATCGCTCGTTGTCGAGTTCGACCAGGCGAAATACGAAGAGTTTCTCTCTGCTGGCTCCAAGAGCCAAAAGACCGCGTCTGCCGCAGGGTCTCGATGGGGAATGGCCCCGAAGCCCGATCCGAGGTTCTCTCGGGCACTGCTGCTGCCAACTGTGCCAAGCAAGATACACGCGCCAACGCCTCTCAGAAGGCCCGCGTGATCTCAGGCACAACTGCCGCTGCGATCAACCGCGCAGCACGGAAACATACGCGTCAGCGTCTCTCAGGAGACCCGCGTGGTCAAAATCTCTGGTGTCCAGCATCAGGTCGTCGTTGGTCACTCTCCACCTCCACGACGCAACTGAAACGCTGAGCGTCGACAGAGGAGACGTGCGCGTCAGCTACAAGTTGGAACCTCTGGTTGTCCGACTGAGGCTGGACGTGACGTACAATCTGGCGCCTTACCCGCGCCACGTCCAGCACGTGAAGTCCGCGTTTGGAGGCCCAAACGCGAGACTCCTCAAGCTAGGTCCTCTGAAGACCAACTCACCAAACGCCAAGGTGAAGCCTCTGCGCCTCATCAAGCGCGAGAGGCATGCGCCCATAGGCGTGGGGTCCAGCAGCCCATCCTCTCTTAAACGTCTCTGCCCCGACGCACCGAGCGGCAGCGCGGCAATCGCGTCTTGTCCCAACAGAGACGCCAGACACGCGTCTTACAGCCGTGGCGCGAAAATCGCGTCCCTGAAACCCGCGTCCAGGCTGTACAGCACATGGATGCCTACTGTCTTCGACGTTGCGAGGTTAATCTCTTCGATCCCCCTCCCGTGGATCTGAGGGATTACTTGACGAAGAAAAGAAGTGCCAATCAGGTCACTTCATCATGTTGCTGCCAACGGCTCATCTCTATGCTCTCTGAGTGCCGTTGTGGTTCAGGTGTGCACCAGCAGTCTTTAGTTAGACAGCTGGCCCTGATTCCCCCGTCAGTCAAAAGAAGGCGCTCCCACAGAAGGAGAACCTTCTCTGACATTGAGTACCCGGAGCTCACTGCGAATATGACGAGCAGGAGCAAGGGAAAACAACCTGCAGTCAGCTCGGATGAGTCTGACTCTGAACCGGAAGGGGTGTATCAACACACTCGCACCCGGACTGGGGCCATTCCCCCGATTGATTATAATGCCTTAGCCTATGGCATTAAAGTGAATGATTCTCACTCCGCCGTAGCGGAATCACGGGCTTCAAACTCTTCCGTTGAGAAGGAGGCCTCCGCCTACATGATAGGCACTCCTGAGGAAACGGCTAGACGTTTAGAACAAATCCAGAAGGCACAAATGGATATGATTCTTTCTCAGCAGGAATCTATCGACTCCCTCAAGCAGATGCTTGCACAGTTGCTCGAAGACAGGAGGAAATCTCCTCCTAAAAAGACGAAGGACAAAGGAAAAAAGGGAGAAAGCTCATCTTCCGAACCTTCTGAGGAGAGGCCGCGATCTACTTCTAGTTCGTCTAAATCCTCGTCGCAAGTAAAGGGCGACCAAGACCAGGGAAAGGCTCATGCTAAAAGAATGAGTCAATTGGAGCAACGCCTCGAGGCCCTTACCAACCGTAAAGGCCTCCAAGAAGCTGGAGTGTTCCGGCCCTATCCTGCTGAATGGGACTTGGTTCCATACCCGTCCAAGTTCAAGGCTCCAACCCTTCAAGCATTCGATGGGAAAGGGTCACCCAACCAACACATCTACTACTTTAAATCCCAAACAGGGACTGTAGTAGGCAACGATGCCATCTTGGCACGACTGTTCATTGGCACCCTGAAAGGGCTCGCCTTTGAATGGTTTATGAAACTCCCGGAGGGCTCCATCAAGAACTGGGGCGATTTGGAGAAGCTATTCCTAACGCGCTTCTTCGAAGACGACTCGGAAGTCATGATGCCCACCCTTTTGGCTACCAAACAGCGAAAGGGAGAGTCCGTCAAATCTTTCGTGGAAAGATTTCGGAATGTGGCACTCCGATGTCCGAGCGGCATGACCCAGGTCACCCTGGTGGAAACATGCCGCCACAATCTCCAAACCTCACTCCTTACTCAAATAGGAGTTGCTGAAAGCCGCACCTGGAAGCAGTTGGTCCAACAAGGTGAACAGGCTGAGGAGATTGTCTCCCGCGTCAGGACAGAAGAAGGGAAGCCACGGCCAGAGAGGTCAACCAGGCGTGCGCCAGACACATCCCTCCAGACAAAGCGGAAGGATAATTTGGCAATGGAGACCAAATCTCCCGCCAAACCTCAACCGGTCAAGGCGAGTGGCTCTTCGAGCCAGCCACGCGCCAACAAGCAGTATTCTTTCAAGGAGGAACATGTCGATTCGCTCTTTAAGCTACTCAACAAGAGCAATAGACTGAAGCTCCCTGAAGCCAAGCAACCTGGAGAAGTCGGTAAAACCGACAATCCCAATTACTGCTTATATCACAGAATGTTGGGACACCCCACCAAAAGCTGCTACGTCTTCAAGGACATCCTTCAGGCCTGATTGACGCGGAGGTATTAAAACTCCGACCAGAGCAGAAGAAGGTGACGGCTAACATGACGTTAGTTCTCCAGTTCGGAAGACAACCCCCAACGCCTTCGGGGGTGGTCCCTGTTCCGAAAGGAGAGCTAAGAGTGGTCAACACGGATCCTCACCAGCAACAAGAGAAGGGCCTAGTACCCGTTCCTACGCCTCGAGGGGAAATCATATGGTCCACCCTGACCTTGTTGACGCCCAGCAATGGACTACTGTAACTAATAAGAAGTCCAAGGGCAAGGCAAAGGCGTCATCCTGTAATGTGGTGTGTGCCTCTTCTCGAGAAACGGATACCGATATTCCTTCGCTAACCGACTCGGAAGAGGAGACAATAGTTCTGGCCGCAGAACCCGGTCGGCTAGTGGCAGAAACCCGCTCAGGACAGCCCTACTTGAAGCAGTATGGCGAAACGGCGGCAACCCCTCCACAACCAGCTGCAGAGCCAACCAAGCCCTCCACAAAACAACCAGTGGAGAAACAGAAGGAGACTCGATTTTCTCGAGCCCTTCAAAAGGGCATCGCGGAAGGATCTACGGCGCCTTACCGCTTTGATGTCCTGGCTCAATTGGCCAACATCCCGGCACGGATTACCTTGTATGAGCTTCTTAGGCTGTCAAAGTCAACCAGAGAAGCTCTACAAGAGGCTCTGGCAAATGCTGAGGTCTTCATGACCCAGGTGCCAAAGGAGGAAGATGTAGAGAATTGTCTCCACCACTCCCAGAATGCCCCCTGCATCACTTCACGGCAGAGGATATGCAGGTTAAAGGGAAGCATGATCGACCCCTGTACTTCACAGGGTATATTGGATCATCTGAAGTGAACCGCATTCAGGTAGATCCAGGGTCCGCGTTGAGTATCATGCCTCGCCGGGTCATGCAACATCTGGGCATTCCTACTCATCGTTTGAGCCCTACCCAGACAACTATCTATGGGTTCAATGCCAACAGGACCCGTCCGATGGGGAAGATTAAGCTCAAATGCCAGATTGGAAGTTTAAAGTCGGAAGTGACATGCTACATCATTGATGCCGACACTTCCTACAACCTATTGCTGGGACGGCCGTGGATTCACCGCAACTCCATCGTTCCCTCTACTCTCCATCAAGTCATGAAATACATTGACGAGAATGGAAAGGTGCAGACGTTGATTGCCGAAAGGCATCCATTCAAAGGGGTCGAGAATTATTTCACAGACTCCTTACTGTACCAAGATCCCGGGGAGACGGATGAAGTCTCCAACCGGAAGAACCAGACTCTGGCAATGAAGCCGATACTGAGCTGGAGGAAGATGAGTGTGTGTGGGAGCTAGATCCACCTGTAAAGAGCATTGATAAGCTCAATGTTGATAATACCACCGACGATGTAGGCGGTTGGTACATTAATGAAGAATTAGATTTAGCGTATTTTTCTGTGTTTGCTTCTATTCAATACCGTCAGATACTAGCACTGATGTAGATGATGACCTCTGGTCGGCAATGGATGCTTTGACATCGTTGCATGTACCAGTAAAATCATCCTTCGGGACATACTAAGATAATGGTAATGCGCAAGAATCTATATTTATGGTTCCAGCCAGACGGAAAGGCCAAAAACCAATTCTTTTTGGGCGAATCTTGTCTGAACCAACGCCCCACGAAGAATCGGAAGGCGAGGAGGAATCCCCTCAGTTCGGTCATTATGAACCAAAAGCGCTCAAAATGATGAAGTGCATGGGGTACGATCTAACCAACAGACCCGGGTTGAACTTCGGCAAAGGAAGGAGAACGCTACTTCGATCCTTTGTGTCGAAAGGGAAAGCCCCCGATTATTATCATCGGACGCACCGGGGTTGGGCTATGTATCGACTCCGATCCCATCAGCCTCTGATTCTGGAGGGCCATCAGGTCATAATTACTCTTCAGGCACGTCATCGTGGGAGTCGGATGTCAGTGTCGGCAACATCTTCAGAGAACTTTCAGTGAACATGGTTTCAACAAGCCACCTGGAAGACGGAGATGAAGAAATGATCCAATCTGATGTAGATCCTCAGATCAAACATTTAAATACTCTTTGGGATACCCGCTTTGAACAGCGCGAGCCACCCACAGAAGACAAGGTTGTTCAAGTCAATCTAGGAGATGAGGCCAATCCTAAGCCCATCTTCATAAGTGACGGCCTGTCACCTTCGGAGAAGAAGGATCTAATATCTCTTGTACAAGAGTATATAGACGTCTTTGCCTGGAATTACGAGGACATGCCTGGGCTTGATCCTCAAGTGGCTATGTACCGCCTCAACATCAATCCGGACGCAAAACCTGTCAAACAACAGCAGCGACGGTTCCGTTCGGAAATAATAGAGGCAGTTCAATCAGAAATCAGAAAACTTATGGATTCTGACTTCATCAGGGAAGAACAACATCCCGACTGGGTAGCCAACATTGTCCCAGTTGCCAAGAAGAACGGGAAGATCCGAATCTGCATTGACTTCCGTGATCTAAACGAGGCTTGCCCCAAAGACGAATTCCCACTGCCAATCGCAGATGTCATGATTGAAAATACTTGTGGATTCGAACGAATGTCCATCATGGATGGATTCTCAGGATACAATCAAATTAAAATTTATCCTGATGACGAAAAGCATACCTCCTTCAGGACACCTCTAGGGGTATATTGCTACACCGTCATGCCCTTCGGACTGAAGAATGCAGGGGCAACATATCAAAGGGCCATGAATGCCATTTTCATTAACAAATACGCAAAACGGTGGAGTGTTATGTTGACGACATCGCGGTGAAAAATCGCACTAAAGACGATCACATATCTGACCTGAAGGTTGTCTTTGATATCATGCGGGCTCATCAATTGAAGATGAATCCCACCAAGTCCTTCCTCGGGGTGGCCAGTGGCAAATTCCTAGGATTTGTTGTAACCTCCACGGGAATTCATCTGGACCCGGAAAAGGTTCGCGCTATCCAAGAGATGCAACCTCCGAGAATCTCAAGGAACTCAGGGGATTGCAAGGACGATTGGCGTACATCCGTAGGTTCATCTCAAACCTCTCCGGAAGATGCCAACCCTTCACTAAGCTAATGAAGAAGAGTGTCTCGTTCATTTGGGACGACGCTTGTCAACAAGCATTTGAGGAAATCAAGCAATACCTCACCCAACCACCAGTCCTTGCAGCTCCGATATCCGAAAAACCTTTCCTGGTATACGTCCGGATAATGGATCATTCTTTGGGAGCTCTACTAGCTCAGCATGATGATCAAGGACGAGAGCAAGCGATCTACTATCTGAGTAGAACAATGATCGGAGCCGAACATCGGTACAACCCGATCGAGAAGGAATGTTTGGCGCTGGTGTTCGCCATTCAGAAAATGCGACACTATCTGGCGGGCCAAACCATAAATGTCATATCAAAAGTCAACCCCTTGAGGTTACTCATGACAAAACCTTCATCGCTAAATGGCCGACTGGCAAAATAGGCCATATTGTTATCTTAATATGAAATGCACTTTTTACCACAGAAGGCCATTAAAGGACAAGCGGTGGCGGATTTCCTGGCTGAGCATCCAGATCCGAGGGCAACCAAACTTTACGACGATCTCCCAGATGAGGTCGCTGAAGCCTGCCTAACTCAGACATCGTTCGAAAGTCAAGTGTGGCAACTCTTCTTTGACGGTGCATCCAGAACAAGCCCAAAAGGACACATTGTAGCGGGCGTAGGAGTAGTACTCATCTCGCCACAGAACTATGTGATTCCTCGAGCTGTCTCGCTAACTGAGCCTTGCTCCAACAATGTAGCAGAGTACAACGCTCTTTTGATTGGGATGCAACTCGCCGATGAGATTGGCGTTAAAAATCTCGAGGCATACGGTGACTCCAAACTCATTGTTAGCCAAGTTCGCGGGGAGTACGAAGTCAGACATGAGGACCTAGTACCCTACTACAACGCAACTATCCACATGGCCGAGAGGTTCACAAACTTCTACATCGATCATGTACCGCGCAGGCAAAATGCGCATGCAGATGCACTGGCGTCCCTCGCGGCCTCCTTAGCTCTTCCAGCTGGAGCAATGGAGAAGGTATTCGTCTACAGCCACGACCTGTATTGCCTGAGAACTGCCCTCGAAGACTATCAGGAGTCAAAGGGAGAGTATCAAGGCAAAGAAGCGCTGGAATTGTCAACCGGGCCAGAGCTTAAAGACTGGCGATTCCCCTATATCGACTATGTCTTGTATGGCATCCTGCCTGAGGACGCCAAGGAAGCGGCTGCCATTCGAAGGAAAGCCCCTAAATTTTACTACAGTGCGATTACACGAACATTGTATCGTCGATCGCATGACGGGGTCTTACTCCGGTGCCTCTCACCAAAGGAGGCCCAAGAGGTATTGAAAGAAGCCCACGATGGTATGTGTGGAGCCCATCAACCTGGCCCAAAACTGGCACATCGACTCCAAAGATTGGGTTACTACTGGCCCAAGATGATTGCCGATGCCATCACTTATGCCAAAAGATGTCACGCCTGCCAAGTGCACGGCGATTTCATCCATCAAGCACCAGGGTACCTCCACTCCACGACCTCTACCTGGCCATTTGAAATGTGAGGGATGGATGTGGTTGGTCCTATCAGCCCACCACCATCAAAGGGACATTGGTTTATTTTGGCAATAACCGATTATTTCTCTAAATGGGCCGAAGCTATTCCTCTGAAGGAGGTAAAATCGTCTAACGTGATCAAGTTCGTGAAACATCACGTTATTTACCGTTTCGGTGTACCTTGGCGAATTGTCCATGACAATGGACCCCAGTTCATCAGCCAGGCATTCCAGAGATTCTGCGCTAAGTTCAGAATCCAGAGTGTGTCCTCGACGGCATACTATCCTGCCGCTAACGGTCTCGCAGAAGCTTTCAACAAGACTATTGGCAAGCTTCTCAAGAAATTCGTCTCGAAAAGTCAACGAGACTGGGACGATAAGCTAGGTGAATGCTTATGGGCCTATCGCACAACTGTGCGAACCCCAACTAAAGCCACGCCATTTTCTTTGGTATATGGATGTGAAGCCATACTTCCACTGGAAATCCAAATTCCATCTCTACGCGTCGCCTTGACAGCGGAGATGACAACCGAGGAGAAGCATCGACAGCAACTCCAGGAATTGGAGGCCTTAGACGATAAGCGTTTGCAGGCCCAACAACAAATCGAGCTTTACCAAGCTCGAATTACCAAAGCCTTCAACAAGAAAGTTAAGGTGCGGACTTTCAGGAAAGACGATCTTGTCTTAGCCGTCAGAAGACCCATGGTGATGACGCACAAGACAAAAGGAAAATTTCAACCCAAATGGGAAGGACCGTTTGTGGTAGAGTCAGTCTACTCGAATGGATCATATCGCCTCATGACCTCGAATGGTGATACACTCATGATGCCGATCAATGGCAGATTCTTAAAGAAGTACTATCCTTAATAGTACTCTCCCCCCGATCAAGTTAAAAGTACACCTCTGATCAAAACAAGAAGAATTTCTTCATTAAAACATCCAACGCCTCTGACGGCTAAGGATAGAGGAAAATGTTGGCTTCTAAGCCCAACATAAGTCTTCGCCAACTCATCATGCTGAGGGGAATAGCATGGCTAGCCCAACTCAAACGATAGTTGGTAAAGGCATATCAAACCCGTTGATAGCTGAGGGTTTGCTAAAAATCCTAAGTGAACTCAACTCCACTCTCCCCTCTAAAATCCCTTACCAATTCTCATCCACAGAATGGTAAGCCTACAAGATATAGTTGTTGCCAAGTTAACACTATACCTCTGGCACTCCAAATTCCACCTGTCAGTTCTCATCAATAGAATGACCGGTCCTCAAATCGTTTTTTGGCATGAGCCAATTCTTGTCAAGTTAATATCACACCTCTGACAAAATTACTGTTTAAGTTAACATTATACTTCTAAACAGTACACCAAGCTTCTGTCAAGTTAATATTACACCTCTGACAGTCACTTTCCTTCAGACTTCCGTATTGAAGCTGAAATGAATGATGCTAAGTTAACACTACACCTCTAGCATCTAAGTCATTGCTAAGTTCAACAATACACCAATGGCCATGACTTTTCCTCGACTTTCTTATCCAAGCCGAGATGACCAATGCTAAGTTCCACATTACACCTCTAGCATTACCCTCACTGTCAAGTTAAACATCACACCTATGTCAGTGACACTCTCAGTTTTCCCAAAACAAAACTGAAATACTTTTGAGTCAAGTTAATATTACACTTCTGACTCACATCCTTGTCAAGTTAACATCACACTTCTGACGAGACTACTTTCAACCCGTTAAGTTAATATCACACCTCTAACGGTAAAGACTTCCCTAGATTCCCCATGAGTCTAGTCTTACTGTTATTCTCTTCAATAGAATAACAAGTCTACCTAAAAACATTGTTAGGTTAACACTACACCATTGACAGTGTTTCCATCAACTCTCCGGCTGAACTTGATCAAGTTGATCCCAAACCCTTGATAAAAGTTCACCTTCCTTGGGGTTACGTGTTCCACCTGTCACTTTTCTTATAAAGTGGCTGGTCCACCAAATATTATTTCATCTCTGTCAAGTTAATATTACACCTCTGACAGTATTGTGAAAGTTCCTGAAATAGGATCTTTCCCTACAAAATTTGACTTATTAAGATTAACATCATAATTTTGACGAAGTCAAAGATCTTCTGCTTCTATGCGTCTGACTGAAGACAAAAGGTTCAAGACAATAGAAAGAGGCAGAAAGAAAAATGTCACTTTTATTTATATCCAGGCATATGAAAGTGATACAAAACGCTCTCTTATACAATAAGATTGAGTGTTACAATTAAGGAGTACAAAGAAGTCCCTCTCTCTCTCTCTCTCTCAGAGGCCGTACTCACTCCTTGAAGCCGCATCTGATTTCAAGTGCACGATGTTTGGAAAAGCGCCAAACTGTGGCGACAATAGAAGCTGGCTGCACCACGATGCATGATGTAAACATCGAAAGAGCCCTAACTGACTAAGCTAAGAGCAATGGTGTTCTTGAGGTCCGGTGGTAGCAGAAAGCCATGCAACCCTTCATTCATGAGCATCTCTTTCGCCAGAAGGCCATCCAACAAACATGGAGTGTCCTCAATGTCACTTCTGGGGTGAGAGAGGAAGGGGATGCTATCTGCCACTATATCCACCGTAACCCCCTCGCCACCATACCCACTGTGACCGTGACCAGCCCGCAAGCATGACTGGTGCATCGCGTCCAATGAGATCTTGACGAGGGTTAAGTCCGTCAGGGATCGTGATTTCTTCCCTTGTGGACGACGGAGACTGTGATTTCTTCCCTTGTGGACGAACATCGAACAAGTTCGCTGGCCGATATATTCTCCCACGGGCCCAGCGAACGAGAAAAAGGATGATCAAGCCTACCTGTAAGGAAGAAACAAAGGAATCAGAACATCTGGAACGTAGTACACTTCAACAGAGAAAACTAAGTGACAGACGCAGTTATTGCCAAAGACTACAGACGCGGGAATGACCCACGCAGTGAGCCAAAACTTCCGCGGTGGCAGAAACAGACGCGAGTTAAAACTGTGATACACGCAGGTTTAAACGCAGTCCAATTTTTTGCATCTGCGTCTAACACACCAGGCGCGAAAAGACTCAGACGCCACAAAAATTGCCATCTCCCTGTTGGATGAACAGGAGTTGCAAGATTCGGGTCTGAAACCTTCAACCCGAGTTGGAATTCATCCAAGACAGTGGCCTTAAAACGTGAGCTTCATGAGCAAAGCCAGCGCCAAGTGCCAAAGACTTCTGTACTCGCGTCCAGAGAAGTTCAAGTCGATGGCGCAAATTCAAAAAAAAAAGGAATGCACCAACTAAGACTTCATTCAGATGGTGATATCTCTTTAAGAGATGCCAAGGTGCAAGCCTGGGTGGACTAAAAATATCATGGCAAGTCGGGACGGCATACCCGCAGAGGCCTCTATCAAGAGTTGAACTCTCTGCATTAGAATGTGGACATGAAAGATGATCAAAGAGACGCTTTCTCTTGAAGAGACCAAACAGAAGCATGAAAGCTCTGGGTCATCTTCATCCACAGAGTCACCTTCATCCATGGAGACAGACCCCTGTTAGAAACTCTGAAGAAGGCGGAATTTCTCAGAGCAAATCAAAAGAAAACAGTCTAAGTTTGGGTTGTCAAAGAGGGAGAGGGTGAGCCCTATTTATAGGCAGCCCCTGATAACTGCCATTAATGGTTCCCGTCGGCCTTAATGACCGCACGACCGTCAAAGTCCAATAGGAGTCTGACGCGTGGAACGTTGCTTTGGGAAGCGTCGCAGACGCTGGTCTCAAACCGCCAGCGCCGGTTTTGCATTAAAAGGCATTAACGCCTGAGTCCAATGAGGAACCAACGCGTGGACAACTGCTTCGGGAAACAACGGACGACCCAGTTTTTCAATCGTCAGTGAAGACTTGACGTTCAAAGATCTCATGAAATCTTTAAGTCAGGCCGCATTTAACGCCTGGAAAGTTACATCAAGACGCAGATGAGAAAACCGCGTCCAGGAATTCGCGTTCCCTTTTCAGACTGAATGACGTCCACCTGCATTCCAAAGGAATGTCCGCGTGACCCAAAGTTGCGTCCCTTCAGCAAACGGGGCCCATTTTAAGGGAAAGCACTTAATTCAGCAAAAGACTTAGGCCATTGTGGGATTAGTCGGAAAATACGCAAGGCTGCGTCCCTCGCGTCTTCATCAGAGGAGCTGCGTCTGCATGGGTAGTGATGGGTTTTGCACCTAGTCAAAAGACCCAGTGCTGCATCCTTAAGGACTGCGACCAGTGAGTCCCACTCAAAACTGCGTCCTTCGCGTCCACTTGAACCGCGTCTTCATTAGCAGGACAGATTCGCGTTAATTAAACCCGTGTTTCTCTCTGTGAATTGACGCCGCGTCTCATCAAAAGGACTTAGTTCTGCCTAAGTTCCTATGAACTGATGACCGCGTCTCTCTCTCTCTATGATTTGATGCCGCGTCTCATCAGAAAACTTAGTTCTATCTAGGTCCCTATGAATCAATGCCGCATCTCATCAAGAAGACTAAAGAAGTTGAATTCATCTACAGCAAGGCAATAAAGATGGAACAAGAACTTCAAAGACTTTTACTATTCAAAAAAGAAATAGTAAAAGCAAGTACAAACACTCTTGGTGAATAGAGTGTCCTTTCTCTTTACAAAAAAAAAAAGAAGAAGGCTACAAGTCCTGGTTCGCCAAGGAACGGATTTGCTCTCTAAGGCGATGTATCTTATGTTGACGCGCCTTCTCAGCCTCCATGAGAGCTTGGGCCCGCAGATCCGCCTCAGATAAAAATCCCTGCGCTTGTACTCGGAGGATTCCAACTCGGATGAACGAACAGAGAGGTTTGCTTCAACTTGCGCCTTGGCAGCCTCTAACTCCGCTAGCCTCATTTCAGAGGTAGCAAGCCTCTGTTCGTTAAAAGCAATCATGGCCTCAGCCCTGGCTATAGCAGCCCGAGAGTCAAGGATAGCCTGCTTTGCAGCCTGTATGATCATGACAGATTCCTTGGACTTGACCGCTAGCCGTTGATGATCAGCCTGGAAACCTTCAAGAAGACGGGTGTTATCGGTTATCTTCTCCTCCACCTCCCTTCGCTCCTGCTCTTGAGCAGCAAGGAGCCTATTCAGAGTTTCCTGGGCTTCGTGGAATGAGCCGGCATCATCCAAGGATCGAAGCTCTCTCAGGTCTTGTCCCAGCTGCTCCACCACCAGCAGACACGCCTGGGTTAGCGAAGGGCCTCCGGCCAACTTGATGTTCTCGGCCAAGTTTCCGAGAAACATCCGGGCGAATTCAAAGGAGGTACCCCCAGACAGGATGAAATCGATGCATGATCGCATCGAGTCAAAGAACTGCTGCACCGTCTTGCGTGTCAGGAACTCCATAGTATCATCGCCCGAGGTGCTCCCCGACCCCCTTTCTATCACGGGGTGAGGGATGTAAGCCGGCTCTTCTTGCGCAAGAGTCGGGCTGACCACCGGTACGGCAGGAACAAGAGTAGCCACTAGCGCTTCTAGGGGTGCTACCTCTGTAGGAACCTCCACAGCTGATGACAGAGTAGTGATGTAATACCCCTCTCCCGGAATACGTGCTTAGTTACGTATTCAGTCTTTCGATCGTATTTTCCGATTTACCTTCCTTAATTGATCAATTTTAATTTCAAATATCATTTTCCAATATTTTAGATTTTATGTGATTTTCTGGAATTTTCTGGAATTAAAATGAATTTCTCCGAAACCGGTGTCGGCCAGTACCGCTGACCGATTTCCGAATTTTTATCTTCCAAACAGTTAGGAATTTTTAGGAAGTCCTTTAGACTTTATTGCTTAGAATCATATTTCTTACTTATACACTTTTTCTGAGAATTTTATGAATTTATGAAAATTCTTTCGGAGTCGGTAAATAACTGATTCCGGGATTTTTAATTTTAAAACTATACAGTATTTCTTCAAACGAATTTCACCTTGAGTCTTCAAATATTATTCTTGATTTTTGGTAAAATTTTCAGATCATTCCGAGATACTTGAATTTCGGGCATTTTTCAATTGTTGCAAATTCCATTTTCCACCTCATGTGCCACCTCATTTCCACTCACCCTTCACCTAACCCCACTCACTCTCTCTCCTTCCCATGGCTGGCCAAGTGGCCAAAGTGAGGGACACCTCACCCCCCTTCTTTTGCAAGAAAACCCCTCACATCCACCTTAATTCCACTCCCTTACAAAAAATCCCAACCTATATATGCATTTCCATTTGCAAATTTCCCCTTTTTCTCATTTCTTCAACAAGAGAAGAATTCTCTCAAGATCTCCTTCTTCCTCAAGCAAAAACCCTAACTCCAAGAACCCAATCTCTTCACCTCCACCTCAAGATCCCAAGGGTTTCTTCTAGGGCTTCATCAAAGACTTCAACTTCAACCACTACTCCCAAAAGCAACACCAAGAGCAATTCTTCAACTCAAGCTTCAACAACAAGTGTGGATTGAAGCCACCATCTCCATCCTTGGATCAAGTCCCAATTTAACCTATCCTTGTGAGTATCTTTACTCACCAAGACCTAGATTACCCTCTATTTACTTGTGATAGTAATTCTTGCAAAATGGTCCCATAAAAATCCTATTTTTAGGTCATCAACACTCAAATCCAACCTTTCCATGTAAGCAAATTACTCATCAAGGCTAGTCCCTGTTCTGGTGTACTTGTATTGATAGATCAGGTCCCCTAACAACATAAAAATCCTATTTTTAGACTGATAGAACCAACCAAGTGAAATCTGATTTTTCTGCCTTAACAGCAGCAGATTTCAGAGGATCGGTCGACCGGCAGTCGACCGATCACTCTACCGATGTGCACCACGTGCACAGCTTTGAGCTGGCGGTCGACCGGCAGTCGACCGCTGACTCGACCGACTTAGGATTTAGATGTGGACCGGTCGACCGGCAGTCGACCGGCCAAAACCTGGAGCTCACGGCATCTGCACGGTCGACCGGCAGTCGACCGGGAGCCGACCGCCAGTTATATCCCCAGTCGACCGGCAGTCGACCGGGAGTCGACCGACAGCCTAATTCCGGGCCAGATTTTCAGACTCCTTTCCTTTTGATTTCTGATCTTACCCTGATGTATATATGCTGTATTAGTCTTGTTATATTTCATACCTGTACTACATGACATGTTACCTGATAGATCTTGCTTCATTATGCTTCATGACTTGTTGTTACATATTGCTATTCCATAACTTGTTAAATATGAAATATCACCACCTCTTCATGCTATCACTAAAACACCAAGCATGATGCACTCGAACTTTGTATAAAATAGACCAACTTATGCTGGGTCAGGGGAAATATGCGGAATATCGATATGTGTTCGTGTTTACAGTGGTTTTAGGTATATTGTACAATTATGATTCCGGTCCGACCTGTGGTACTCCAGGGGACCGAGGGGAGTGCTTGCTCCCTATTCCTGTTCACTGTCATGACAAGGGCATACATAAGTCCCTCCTGTTAGGCCTTGCGGCTGGTTCCGTCTTCAAGCAACGGAACACCCTGGACCGTGGTCCCGGGCATGCACGGGACCCACTGTAAACATAGTTCGTCGATACAACCGCTGTTTCCAATAACAACCTTGTTTCACTAGGATATGGATCTATGTGCTCTGGGACGCTGGGTCACATAGCTAGATATCACAGTAAGACAAGTAATAATAATAAGACGTTAATTGTAGATTTGTTGCATATGATCTTACCTTATTGAGTTTGCATCGCTTGTTATTCATTGCTATTTATTGCAACTTCATTGTCTTTATTCATGATCCTCCTGTCACTTGACTATCTTTTATTTGTTATTATATGTCTTGACCCTTTGGATTTGCATATTCAGATTCTGAGGCTTGGAACGAAGTAGAGCCTTCCACAGAGGACCGGGCTTATCTTTGTGAGCAGGCTGACCGGCTCTAGTCCTATCGTGCTCGACTCTTCCTTTTGGTTCACGGGATCTCCATCCATTTCGTGAGCGTTTTTTTGTATTTTTGGTTGTATATTGTTCTTTTGGACTTGGGTTGTGATAAAGGACACTTGTAAAGTGATATTGCTTATCATAACTTGTATAACTTTGTACTTATATTTTGTAAGTTGGCATATGAATATACCACGCTGTGCGTTGTACTCTGATACTTGTTGTACTTAATGCTTAGCGTATATACGTGGGGGCACTATCTGACCTACGTATATGCGTTGCAGTGACGTTCCCGTATCATTGGGATCGGGGCGTTACAAGTGAGCTCGACCTCCTCATAAACCTCGGCCGAGGCTTGAGCTGTGTGGCCTTCCGGAGGGGCACTGACCGTCAGACTCTCCACCTGAGCCCCCCAGTTCTCTCTGCAAATTATCTCAACATTAGCTACAATGGTGAAAAGAGAAACATCCAAGACATCAAAACTTCCTTACCAAGTTAGAGGTCCAGAGATGTCGAATTCTTGGGCGAATCCTGCAGAGTAGAAGTCTCCCTGGCTTCAGTGGTTGCCTCCTCGTCCTGCAGAGTGGGAGTCTCCCCGATTTCAGTAGTTGCCTTCTCTGGAGGCATCTCGGCGGCTGGAGTCTCAACTCCTTCCGGCTGGGTCAACTCTTGCGCCATCTCCTCGATATGCAAGGAGGTTGCAGCCTCAATATCCTCGGCCAACCCTGCAGCATAAAAGGAGAATGTTAAAACCTCCTCTTTAAAATGAAAAGAGAAATTAAGTCAGAAGGTGAAAAAAGTACCTTCAGCAGGAATAACTGCCGCCAGTGGTGATGCCGTCAACGGCTCGCACCCATGTATTTCCTCCTCCGAGATGTGTGAGAATTTACTCGGATCAGGAGGAGCGGGTTCGACCTCATCCTCAAAATCGCTTCCCTCTGCGGATAAGGAAAACGGCAGTTCAACGCGAGAGGCCTCGGTAGCCGGAGCCTTGCCACCAATTATCCCAGTGGTAGGGCTGGGGTCAACTGTCCGAGGACTGGAAATGAACACACTTGGAGACCCAAGTTGCTGTGCCTCATCTCTCCTTTCGTGAGCTGAGGAAAACCCGGGCTGAGCTGAGACCCCCGGAATCTCAACATCACCTCCGCTCATGATGTCGACTTCGAACTGCTCGGCCTCGTCAGCGGCGGTCGGTTCGTTAGCAGGCTCTCCTCCTCTGAACTCCTGCAGCCCCTGCTGCGCAACCTATGGGCACGGACTAAGGGGACAGCCTCTTCATCTGCCTCTTCTTCCCTCAGTTCCTCAACACCAGCAGGGATGTCTTCGGATAGAGAAACTTCGGCCGTCAAGTCTCTCCGGACCTTCTTTGGGGCAAGGTCAGTAGTGAAAGTAGAGCCCCGAGCATGCTTACTCACCGCTTGTCGAGCCTTTGTTGCTCGTGGCTCCTCCCTCGACCCTCTCCTGACTTCCCTCAGAGCCTTCATATACTGCTCGACGCCTCGCGAGCGTTTACCGGACCCCGACCTTGCTTCGAAATTTGGATTGATACTCTCAATGCATGAATACTCCAGAACAAAGTATGGTGTCTGGTTGACCTGGAAGTACCAGGTACAGAAGCTAAAGCTTATGCGGCCCTTTGGCTCCTTGAGAGGTAGACGGAAAGTTGCTTCCGTCCCTCCGGCCACGCTATAGTACCAAGCCCGAGCACCTTTGAACAAGTTCCCACTGAAGGCGAGTCGAGCATTGGGGTTGCCGACGTAGAGTTGATCATAGCCGAACTGTCGGGCGAAGCGATTCGGCATATATGGCTCGATCGTGCATGAAGTACCTTGCCGGAAAAGCACATACCAGGCCGGATGTTAACCAACCACCAGAAAATCCCCATTGACAGCCTAGTGAAATCATCTGGCCTGCGGAGTCGGTAAATAGTTCCCCGAAAGATGCACCAGGAATCTCGGGGAAGCAGCGGTTAAGCTGGTAGTTCAAAGCAGACAGAATGCACTTTTGAACGTAATACATGTAAGTATTACGCCAGTCAGAACCCTCCAACCGCTGTACAAAAGGGACAAAACCCTCACTCCAAGGCACCGGCGTCATCAGAGAGGGGCAGTGCATCACCTACCAAGCCATTAAGTACGTGTAGGGCAGCTCGACCCGAGGGTTGGGGCGCTTCACCGTCGGCTTCCCCTCTGAGTCAACAATCGGCTTGCCATGGGAGTCGACAGCCTTCGCTGCCTCGTAGAAAGCCTGGGTTAACGCCCGCAACCCGCTTTGAATGCCAGCCGCCATGGCCGGGAGAAGGGCTATGGGACTGCCATAGGCCAGGAGCACCGCCGGGTACACTACATCGGCAACAATGACTTCATGTGGCAGCGTGGGCACCACACAGCGCTTCAACCACAGCATCAAGAAGCCCGCCAACAGTGCTCGATCGGAGATAGGAACCCGGGCTTGATGATGCAAGCTTTCAAAAACCATGTCAGGTTCGAAAACATCCTCGTTCGAAACCGTAGTGTAGAAGCCTTCAAAGCCTTAATCCTGTCGTCAATCTCCTTGTCGGAGTTGGGAGCCAGTCGGGTCACCGGATGGTCTTTCTTATTGATGCCGTTAAACAAGTAGCTGGCCCAAGACAGCTGCTTGACTCCTCCCGACCTCCAAGAGGTTACCTGGCCGCAAATGTGGAAGTGACATAACACCTCCCAATAAGTCTCGTACACTTGAGGAGACCCTTTCTTCATAAGGTTGAGCTCCTCAGTGGTTGGGACATATTCCTCATAGGGAGAGTCCCCTGTTGCCAGCCCCGAGACCTCATGCAACTCGTGCAGGGCAAGGCCCATCTCTCCAACCGGAGTGAAGAATGTTCTCGTCAAAGGATTGTAACGCTCCAGGATCCCGAAGAAGTTCTGAGAACTCGGCGGGATACCATACTGGACGGCCCTGACTGCTTGGTACAAATCCGTTTGCTCCAACAAGTCCCTAAGGTCGGCAAGGACAAAGCTTACCATCCTGCCCCACCAATACTTCTCGGTGGAATGAACCCACCCGGGCGAACGGAACTCAACCGGAAAATCACCCTCCACTTTCATGAATGCGTTGAGGAAAGTGGTGCCAAGTTTTGGTGTTTCTCCAACCGGGGGCTCAGTCCTGAGCGACCCGGGGAACAGGCCGAGAACCGCCCTATCATAACTATCATGACGGTATACCCTTTTGGAGCTTAAGTCACCGAGAGTAATCTCAGGGACATATCGGGAAAGGTCCCATTTCATCTTCCGAGGACGGACATGTGCTGGAGATAAGACAGCGGGTACATCCTCTCCATATCCGGAAGAAAAAATCTTCTATCCCCTATCTGGCGGAGCCATTTATAATCTCCGTCATACATGAAATAGCCGCCATCACCGATATGGTCTCCAAAGAAGAAGGCAGGCTTCTCCAGCGGAACGCGAGCATCCGTTGTGAATGCTGCGTCAGTCATAAGCTCCCGAAAAGTTGTCATGTCAACATTGGAGAGCCTTTTCTTACGCTCCTGCGACCTGTCAGCAGTCACAGGTACAGTCCTTTGCAGTGCAAAGGTTAAATCACGGTCAGCACCACCTACGTGCCCAAAGTGACGCTTCTTGGAGAGTGGAGCAGAAGAGTGTGGCACTGCAAAAGAAAAGGACACTTAATCAAACATCTTATCAAAAAAAAATGTTAAGTGTCTATATTCCAGACGCAGAAAACATACTGGACGCAAAAATTATCAAAATTCGCGTCTAGACTTGAGAATCCGCGCAGAAGAGACACTGGACGCAGGAATTATCAAAATCTGCATCCAGACCTGCAAATTCGCGTCCAGATGTGAGGCCCGCAGGATCAACCCGCGTTTTGAAAACCAAGACTTATGAAAAACCTCTAAGTACTTGGGCTCAGGTGCCAGATTCATAAAAAAATCAGCACCTGATGTCATAGAACGCAAGGATCAAGTCCGCGTCCGAACCCTTCACAATTAGAAATATTCTAAGTGAAGAATCTGAACTGCAGGGCTCACTGGCACCGGGTCATCAAAACCCGCGCCTTGGTTATCAACTCAAAGACCGCGTCTGAGAATCAAACACGGTTTATATTTTGTGTTGACGGTTCTCCTCCAAAAAAAAAGAGATTTTTTTTAGGGGTTCCATGAACTTCCATTAATGGTGAAGGTTAAGCCTGAACGGCATTATACCTGGGAAAAGGACTTCCTGCACGGAGGAACCGCCCCTCTGGGCCTCGGCGACGGCCGCCTTTGAGGATGATGCAATTGGCTTGGCCTTGGGTGCCATTGGTGATCAAGAGTCCGATGAAGGAGAAATGAAAAGTGATGAACAAAGATCCTCTTTCTAAAAACCCTAACAGATGCGCTCGGAGAAGAAGAGGATATCTCTCTGACTGTTGCCATTTATAGGCACAAAGATTTGCAAAGATACGCGGCGCGTGGCTCGATTAGCTCTACACCGAGTCATCGCTTGACGCGTGGAACAGATCATTTAATGAACCGGGAAGTCCGCGCGTCAAAAGGTGATGTCCCGACGGTTCCCCAGAACAAGTGGCGGTGCACTCATGACATGGCACGGATTCGCACCCAACAGGCGCGTCTCTCCGAAGTTCGCGTCCTTCCAATTCGGCCTAGCATCGCGTCTGCCCAATGGAATACCAGTCGCGTTTTCCATTTCCAAAAGGCGCACCCCATGAAAGTCGCGTCTGTAAAGCGGTACCATCTCTGCTCTTTAAAAAGAACTGGCGTTCAGTCCTTACTTCTGCAAATCAGTTTCAACAGTACACTGGTACAAGCAGACGATCGTTCACTCTTGGCATAAAACGCGTCCATGACAGACTAAAAGCAATCAGGGAGGTTTAGACTGTGTATCTAGACACTCAACACGATCAACTCTGGTGGCCTCAAAGAGTTCAACAGTACACTCACGAAGACCAACTCCAGATAAGATCAAACCCGAAGCATTAACAGTCCAGTCATAGAGATGAATTCAGCTAGAGTCCAAAGTATTTCGAAATCCGTCCCAGTTAACTGCGGAATATCGAAAACTTTGAGTGGGTTCTGTAGGCTGTCTAAAAATCACTAAAAGACAAGCCATTAAAAAGCAGAGCCTCAAGTTCTAGACGCGTGGGCTCGACACCCGCGTCTCAACATCAAGGCGCGTGGGCTCGACACCCGCGTCTCAACATCAAGGCGCGTGGGCTCGACACCCGCATCTCAACATCAAGGCGCGTGAGCTCGACAACCGCGTCTCAGCATCAAGGCGCGAGGGCCCAAAGCCCGCGTCACAGTATCAAGGCGCGTGGGTTGAAACCCGCGCCTCGGTTATAACCGCCCTGGTTATGGGGCCAGTCGCCGCCCACATAGCGGGGAGGTCAGCCCCTCATTGTGGAGCACTTTTAGGGGGCACGTTCACCCCTGGAGCCTCTATAAATAGCCCCGTCGCTATGGACAAAGAAAGAGAAAAAAAAGAACGTCGAAGAAAAGGGAGAGATCAGAGATAGACAACAGACTACACCCAGGCAGACAGAGAGAGAGAAGCAAGAGAGAGCTCAACTCTTCAACAAGCTCGCTGCGTACGAGTTGCCCCTTTGCCTACCTTCTCTTTGAGAGTTTGGTAGACAGAGCTGTGTTACTCCTTCTACTAGCCAAAGAGAAGATCCCTGACGATCCCGACGGTTATCCGGTCAACGGAGAACAAGATTCACTCTCCACCGCCACTTGAAGAACCCAGCTTTAAACAAAGGGAGGATTCTCAACATCAAGGCGCGTGGGCTCGACACCCGCGTCTCAACATCAAGGCGCGTGGGCTCGACACCCGCGTCTCAACATCAAGGCGCGTGGGCTCGACACCCGCGTCTCAGCATCAAGGCGCGTGGGCTCGACACCCGCGTCATAGTATCAAGGCGCGTGGGTTGAAACCCGCGCCTCGGTTATAACCGCCCTGGTTATGGGGCCAGTCGCCGCTCACATAGCGGGGAGGTCAGCCCCTCATTGTGGAGCACTTTTAGGGGCACGTTCACCCCTGGAGCCTTTATAAATAGCCCCGTCGCTATGGACAACAGAGGAGAAAAAAAAAAACGTCAGAGAAAAAGGAGAGATCAGAGATAGACAACAGACTACACCCAGGCAGACAGAGAGAGAGAAGCAAGGGAGAGCTCAACTCTTCAACAAGCTCGCTGCGTACGAGTTGCCCCTTTGCCTACCTTCTTTTTGAGAGTTTTGGTAGACAGAGCTGTGTTACTCCTTCTACCAGCCAAAGAGAAGATCCCTGACGATCCCGACGGTCATCCGGTCAACGGAGAACAAGATTCACTCTCCACCGCCACTTGAAGAACCCAGCTTTAAACAAAAGGAGGATTCAAGATTCAACATCCCTCCCTCCCTTATAACTGGAAGGAAAACAGTTTTGTTGTAACTTTTCATCTGATTCAAGGAAATTTTACAGCGAACCCCTTTATTTCTTTTTCCGGCGCGTACATGGCTGCGGTCCATAAGTTACTGTGCCGCTATGACGTCTATAGCCTTTTCCGCTGCTTCCCCTATATTCGGGATGCGGGCTATGGTGAAGAGTTCAAGGACGTGGGGGAAGGGCAGACGTTATTAAGCTGGAGAATTTTTGAGTGGCTGGTCAGCATTCGGCCCTCACATTTATTATACAGAAGCGGGGACACCTGCTACCTGGAGCCCTATGTTCCAAGTCCATTTGCCCGTCAGTTTGGATATGACCAACTGTACGTGGGCAATCCAAATAGCAATCTGGCTTTCATAGGGACTCTCATCGATGGAGCCCGCGCCTGGCGGCTCTTCATTGCTGCTGTGTACCGAAGAGCGGCTGTGCATGCCGCTAAGTGTTGGCCCAAAGGCCCATCACTCTAGTTTTGATGATGATCAACTCATGTAGTTATGTTTACTAATGATCTTGTGTTTAATTAGTGACAGATTTGTTATCAAGATCTTAGTAGGTGTGGAGCTTCAAAAGGATTTAAAGTCAAGTTTTGGAGCTAGCACCGGTTGATTCAAGAGCTTGTGCATCAAGATCACATCAAGTACTCAAGAGGAGTCTAGCTTTTGGATCAAGCTTGGACCAAGTCAAGAAGATGAGAAGCCTTCAAGTGAAGACTTCAAGAAGATGAAGACTTGTGTCTACGTATAATTTTGTTTTAGATAAAATGTAAAGGATAGAATAGTGGTGGATTGCTCAAGTACATATACACACACTCTTGATAGAATTGTTTTCATAAAAGAATTTTCAGTTTAGAAAAGACTTTCATTTTGGAAAAATACTTTTTGGTTTTTGAAATTTCTTATATGCATATCTTTTATCCAAAACCATATTTAGAGCTTAATGCCAAAAATATAGATATTTCATCTTAATTGTGTAGTGGATCATATCCATACACTCTATGCTTTAATAAGTTCAAAATATCTTGTTTTTGTATCATGAAGAAGTTTGGAAAATAAGTTTTAGAAAAATACAAGTTTTCTTTTGAGCCAATATTTCCAAACTTACAAAAATAGTCCAATCTTTTATAACATGCCTTGATTTTGTGCAAGCATGTTTGTATATCAAAGTATATTGGTTAAACTATTTTTGTAAATTTTTAAGTATTTTATGGGATTTTATTTGAACCAAAAGACTTAGTTTTTAATCCCAGAAAAACAGTTTTCAGGCTTCAGCTAGTCGACTTGCTACCTATATAGTCGACTAACTCTGAAGTCGGTCGACCGGTTGGGTCGACTGACGTGCACATACGTGCTCGCCTTTGTGCACTAGAGGACGGTCGACCGGATCGGTCGACCGCTCTAGAGAGCTCTGCTCTCTGGAAATTTCGGCCGACTGTACGGGTCGACCGACAGAGAGTTCGACTCTCTGCTCCAGTGGCTCGGTCGACCCGGGAGGTCGACCGTGGCTCCAACGGTCGGATTTCTGACCGTTGGCGGTCGACCGGCGGGTCGACCGGCAGGCCTGATAGACCCCAACGGCTATATTTTTCTGGCCTATAAATTTGGGGGTTTGGTCATTGTTTTCACTAAGATTTTTGGAGACTTTTAGAGCCAATTTTCCTACTCTTTTCAGAGGTTTTTCTCCACAAAATTTAGAGCCAATACTTCCAATTAAAGGAGAGTTTTTATCAAGAGTGTAAAAGTGATTTCTTTGAGTTTTCCTCCACCACTCTCATCCTTGTTTTTCTCACAAACACTTGAGCAACCCATTGAGCTATTCATTCTATAGGAGTGTTTTTGTGAGAGTGTTTATTAGTGATCAAAGTGTTTAGATCACCAAGAGATCATTTCTTATACTTTGAGGAGGCGGACGTGTGTGTCCGCATTGTTTCGAGTTCGGGTGCGAACTCCGTGTTTGAGGTGCGGCCTCGGCGAGCCGGTGGGCTTGCGTGTGTACGGGACTAGGAGTCCGAGGGCTTGTAGGTGTTGTGGCACCGAGGAGAGATCCATTGGGATCTTGCATAGTGTAAATCCTTCGTGTGTCGAAGGCGGGGATGTAGAGCAAGTGTGCTCGAACCTCGAAACAAACCCTTTGTGTTTGCGATTGCCATTTCTCTCTCTCTCTCTCTCTGTCTCTTATTATATCTTGCATGCTTACTTGTGCTTATCTTTATATGCTTGATATTCATATTGTGTGCATAATTGATATAATTGCTTGGGTTTGTTTGCTAACACTTGTATTCAACCAAGAGAGCCAACGCGGCACCTCAACCCATTCAAGGAAAATCTAGAGGAGTTAGTCCAGAGCCCTTCACGGGGAATTCGGCAACACTCTTTGATTATACGTGGTGTTTAGTGTAAGAAGTTTAATTAGGTCATAATTGTTTTAGCTTCCGCATCATTCATCATTAAGTGACCATTAGATTAGCCATCACCTATTCACCCCCCCTCTAGGTGAACTTACACTAAGGACTCCGAACCTTCTGATGACCCTGGGATTCTGCCAGTAGTATACGACCTCAAACTTCACACCTACCGGATTTTCTATTAATTCTTTTGGTGTGAAGTTAATTTCTCAGCGGCTGAAGCGGAAGGTCACTGAGAAGAGCGAGGGAAAAAGGGTTCGCGTCCCAGGCCTCGGAGTTCATTCATTGCCGTTGATGACAGTGAAGCCTCGGATGTAGGAAGTCCTCGCTTCGAAGCGGAAACAGGTGCTGAGGCTCCAGCAGCTGCTTCTGACGTGGTGGGGACGGCCCCTGTAGAACATGCCGTTGTTGAAGAAGTGGAGGAAGAAGATCCCGATGTCCACTTCAAACGAAAGCGGGAGGGTGGATCTCGTAGGAAGAGAGTAGTGAAGAAGCCTCGTCACTACGCTCCTACGATTGTTGCAGAGGGCGAATTACCTGTAGCGGCTCCTCCTCCTGCCCCATTAGTAACTGAATTGTCGATTCCTAAATCGACTACTGATAAAGCCGCTCCAGACCCGGGTAAGATCAACTTCGTCCTTGTAATATACTTTTTATGTGTTCCAGACGGCTCATTATTTGCTTTATGATTCAGGAACCGAGGCGGTGAGAAGCCCAAAAGCTGAAGCTATCGGAGAATAAGGGGAGCATTATGATCCCTTGTTTATTTACAAGGAGGGCGATGAGGCTGGCTATTTCGCCATCTCAGAAGAGTCTAGAGGTAACGCGGCCGACGTAGGTCCTTCGGGCGCTGGGACTTCAAAAGGAAGTCCTATAGCTTCTAGCTCTTTTGGGTGGACCACGGAGGGTTCGGCAAGTGAAGGTGAGCCGGCCGTCCGTATTGATTTTGCCAAAGATTTTTCAATGGAGCCCGTAGGGACTGATGCAGCCGTCAAGACGATTGAGGCGACATTATTTTTTTGGTACTGTTTTGACCTTTTGACTCTTGCTATCTGCTATGCCTTGCCTAAACAAAGTCTTGTTGTAGGTATTTCGCCTTTGGGTGCATCGACTTCAAGAGAGCCAACCAATTTTCCTGAGGGATCTAGGAGTGAAGTAAGTACTTCAACCGCGGCGGATGCTGCTGAGTTAGATGCTTTGTATGGTGACCTGCCCTCTTATCAACCTGAACCAGCCAGAGGAACTGAAATTGACTGGACGGCAGTCACGGAGCCAATCTCACTTCCAACTATATCAGTGAGTGAGGTGCCATTGGTTTCGCTAGTGCCGCCTATCTGCCAGGTGCGGAGCTGAGGGTGATTACCAGTCCTACTTCTCTAACACTGGTGGTTGAGCCTGCTCTCCCAAAAATAGTCACTAGTCCTACCTCGGTTGTAGCTAGTGTACTGGTTTCAATGAGGACTCCTCCGAGATCACCGACGACCTCTCATGTTGCTGCGGTCGGTGCTTCTACTATTCCCTCCACAGTAGTATCAATAAAGCCAGTGGAATCTGTTTCTTTAGGGGTTGCTCATCTGCCAAGAGTGATTAAGGCTGAGAATGAGTTTGTGGCTGAGCTAGTTGATAGCTTCTATAAAGGCTTGAAGCGATCCATTGCTTTGATCTTGAAAGGCTCAACTACCTCATTTTCTACTTTAAAGGTGGTCCTCTTTCGAAGCATTGAGAGTATCTGAGACTTTGGAGGGGATGACCAGGCCGCTGCATTAGAATTTCTGGTGGACCAACTTGAGAGGGATATAGACGAATGGCACCGTCTTAGCCATTCGAACCTGGAGTCTTCAGTTAACGAGCAGCTTGCGCACCTTGTTGCTCAAATGCATGAAGCTCATCTTGCCGCTCAGGAAGCCGCTAAGGCCATTTATTCTGACTTGAAATCCTTGAAGATAAGGAAGGTAGAGCTCAGGGACGCCATAGATTCTAGCAGTGCTCTTCTTAACGCTGAAGATAAAATTAAAAGACCAAGGAGATGTTTAGGAAGGCAAATCTTCTGTTATCTAAGACTGAACCAGTGCGTCTTGAAGAGGCTGCCCGGCTCCAGCAGCTTAGGACTCAAAATGACGAACTCTTGCGGCAAGAGCTAGCTCAGAGGACAACCTTGGTTGAAGTTGAAGCTCACTTGGCCAGACGACGAGCTTTAATGAGGCTGAGCTGAGGTCGCAGGCGCTTGTCAGGGCTGCTGATGATAGGAAGACAAGGCTGGCCATTCTTGAGAGACGGATCAAATCTTATGAAGCACCATCATAGCTTGTAATATGTGCCTTCATGTATCCCTCTTAATGAAAATGATTTTATTTTGACTCCCCTGTTGTATTTTCAACTTGTTTTATTTTCTGAATTCTCGCTTTCAAGTTGTATCGCAGCCCTTTGAGAAAATAGTCCTTACTGGACTGAATAATGAGACTTGGCTATCTGTCGGTTCAGAGGTCATAATGACTTAACCGATTGAGAAGCCACCAAGCTCAAAGTAGTCCTTGACAGACTGAAAGGTGAGACTCGGCTATCTGCCAATTCAGAGGTCGCAATGACACAACCGATTGAGAAGCCACCAAGCTCGAGGTAGTCCTTGACGGACTAAAAGTTGAGATTTGGCTATCTGCCCGTTCAGAGTCACAATGACGTAACCGGTTGAGAAGCCAACAAGCTCAAAGAATTCCTTGTCAGACTAAAAGGTGAGGCTTGGCTATCTGCCGGTTCAGAAGTCGCAATGACGTAACCGGTTGAGAAGCCACCAAGCTCGAGGTAGTCCTTGACGGACTAAAAGGTAAGACTTGGTTATCTGTCGGTTTAGAGGTCACAATGACATAACCGATTGAGAAGCCAGCAAGCTCGAAGTAGTCCTTATCGGACTGAAAGGTGAGAGTTGGCTATCTATCAGTTCAGAGGTCGCAATGACGTAACCGATTGAGAAGCCACCAAGCTCAAAATTTTGATGGGATTTGGAAAAAGGTCTCATTTTTATTGCGAAAAAACGGAGATCACTGTCATAGGTTTAATGTTAACGTAACAGCGAAATGGATGCCAGAGGTTATACTATTAAACATAGCATAAAAGGGGTCTCATTCTCACGGGGAGAAATGAGGAAATCACTGTCATAGGTTTAGTGTTAACATAACAGCAAAATGGATGCTAGAGGTTATACTGTTAAACATAGCATAAAAGGGACCTTGATCTCACGGAAAGAAACGAGGAAATCACTGTCATAGGTTTAGTGTTAACGTAACAGCGAAATGGATGCCAGAGGTTATACTATTAAACATAGCATAAAAGGGGTCTCATTCTCACGGGAGAAACGAGGAAATCACTGTCATAGGTTTAGTGTTAACGTAACAGCAAAATGGATGTCAGAGGTTATACTGTTAAACATAGCATAAAAGGGTCTCGTTCTCACGAGGAGAAATGAGAAAATCACTATCATAGGTTTAATGTTAACGTAACAGCGAAATGGATGCCAGAGGTTATACTGTTAAACATAGCATGAAAGGGTCTAGTTCTCACGGGGAGACACAAGGAAATCACTGTCATAGGTTTAGTGTTAACGTAACAGCGAAATGGATGGAAAAATCTTTATATGTGGTCTTACCATTCTATGGATGAGAATTGGTAAGCGATTTTGGAGAGGGAATCAAATGGGAACTGGTCCCTTAGAATTTTTAGCAAATCCTCAGCTGTCAACGGGTTTGATATGCCTTTACCAACTACCGTTTGAGTCAGGCTAGCCATGCTATTCCCCTCAGAATGATGAGTTGTCAAGGACTTATATTGGGCTTAAAGGCCAACATTTTCCTCTATTCTTAACCGTTAAAGGTGTTGGATCATTTGGTTAGCGTATGTGTAACCTTGATTCTCCTTTGGACAACCAGTGTATGACCAGGTTCCTACTAGTTTATGGTTGTATGTTCCCATTTGGAGGAAGAGAGAGGGCTCTTTATGCGTACCTTGGATTTGAAGGTTTTGATCAGAGGTGTAATGTTAACTTGATCATGAGAAGGATTCTTAATCAAGGATAATACTTTTTTAAGAACTTACCATTGATCGGCATCATGAGTAAATCGCCATCTGAAGTCATAAGGCGATATGCTCCGTTTGAATAGACTGTTTCTATTATAAAGGTCCTTCCTATTTAGGCTGAAATTTGCCTTTGATTTTGTGCGTCACGATCATCGGTCGTCTGACGGCTAAAACCAAATCTCCTTTCTGGAAGACTCTTTGTTTGACCTTCTTGTTGAAGGCTTTTGAGATTCGAGCTTGATACAACTCGATGTGCTGCTGAGCTTGTAGTCGCTTCTCATCTAGGGCTTCGAGCTCTTGAAGATGCAACCGATCATGTCCTCTGATGTAATCTTAGTGGTCAGAGCAACTCGTGATGATGACATCTGGATTTCCAATGGTATGACTGCTTCACACCCGTACACCAAGGAAAAAGGCGTATTGCCTGTCGGGGTCCGAACCGTGGTTCGGTAGGCCCAAAGACATTCACCAAGCTTTTCGTCCCAATCTCGCTTATTCGAGGAGACGAACTTCTTGAGTAACTTAATGATTGTCTTATTGAATACTTTCACCAAGCCATTAGCGGCGGGATTATAAGCAGTTGAAGCCACATTCTGAATTCAGTATTTATCAAAAATCGATAGAATACCTGGCTTATAAATTGGGGACCATTATCATGGATGATCCGCCTAGGGACACCAAATCGATGGATGACATGGTGTTTGATGAAATTAACCACGTTCAGTTTTGACTTCAACCAGTGGTATGGCTTCTGCCCACTTTGAAAAGTAATCGCTTATTGCTAAGATAAACCGGTGACCCTTTGTCGAGGAGGGGCTGATTGGCCCTACGACATCGATGCTCCATGCTTCAAATGGCCATGAAGCAACAGTTGGATGGAGCAACTCCGGAGGCTAGTGTATGAAGTCCGCATGAATTTGGCATGCTTTACACCTTCGAGCATATTGGATGGCATCGACTATCATGGTTGGCCAATAATATCCAAGCCTATGCAATCTGTCTTTAAGTTTTGGACCTGCTGATGAGCTCCGCATATGCCGTCATGTGCTTCTTTAAGCCCTTCCTGCGCCTCTGAATTAGAAAGGCAACGGAGGAGGACACCGTCATATGAACGATGGTAAAGTGTCTTTAGAGTTGGGTTGTAGTAAAAACGGAGAGACCTTCGTCTGATAGATGCCACTTCTTTAGGATTGTCTAGCAGCAGACCATGTAGAGCATAGTCGATGAAAGGGAATCGCCAATCTCTCGGCTCTAGATCCGTCGAGATATTATAGACCTCTCTGATTCTTAACATATGTTTAGAGCAGATAAGGTGTCGAGTCGCCACTATGAGGTGATACTCGGTGTCGACTGGCAGGGCTAGAGTTGTTGCTAATGCAGCAAGAGCATTTGTCTTAGTATTCTGAGATCGAGACACGTGCCCGATGTAGAAACCATCAAACAGATTAGCTAATTCGATGACTGTGTGATAATAAGGCACCAAATCTTCGTGACGGACGTCATATTCGCCTTTAACCTGATTGATAATCAGTTTTGAATCGCCGTAAGCTTCGAGGTAGCGTACCCCCTTTCCGTGGGCGAGCTGAAGACCAATGAGCAGAGTATTATATTCCGCTACATTGTTAGAGCATAATTCCGTCAAAGAAAATGCTCTAGGAAGGACATGATTCTGTGGAGAGATAAACACAACCCTCACGCCAGCGATGATCCTGCCTTTAGGACCTATTCTTGATGCTCCATCGAAGAACATCTGTCAAACTTCATCCTCTGAAGTTATATTGGCTCGAAGACTTCATCCAGAATATCTTCGTGAAGTTTTGAGTTTTCTGGGACTGGATGAGCAGCCAAGAACTCCACAAGGGCCTGGCCTTTAATCGCCTTTTGAGGGATAAAGATCATGTCGTATTGAGACAAAAGAAGTGCCCATTTAGCCAATCTTGAATTCAGTGATCCTGGCTTCGTCATGAGAAGACGCAAAGGATTCACTCTGGAGATGACATGTATGGTTTGGCCAACCAAATAATGTCATGTCTTCTGAACAGCAAAGACAAGAGCTAAGCACTCCTTCTTGATAGGATTATAGCGAGATTCCGCCCCTATCAGAGTCCTGATCAGATAATAAATGGCCTGTTCGTGATCATTATCGTCTTTTTGAGCAAGCAGGGCAGCAAGAGAATGGTCCATGACTTTCACATAAAGCAAGAATGGTTTCCCTGATGTGGGTGCTAACAAGACTGGAGGTTTTGTGAGATATGTCTTGATATCCTCATAAGCTTCCTGACAAGCTTGATCCCATACAAAGGAAGCACCATTTTTCATGAGTCGGGTGAACGGTTGACAGCGGCCTGAGAGATTGCGATGAATCTTCTGATATAAGCCAGTCTACCTTGCAAGCCTCTAAGCTCTTTGAGATTCCTTGGTGGATGCATGTTCTGAATGGCTTTGACCTTGTCTGGATCAAGATGAATTCCTTTTGATGTAACAATAAACCCAAGGAACTTGCCACTCGAAACTCCCAAGAAGGATTTTGTCGGATTCATGTTCAGTTGATGAGCCCGCATTATGTCGAACATCGTTCTCAAGTCACGAAGATGTTGGCCCAAAGGCCCATCACTCTAGTTTTGATGATGATCAACTCATATAGTTATGTTTACTAATGATCTTGTGTTTAATTAGTGACAGATTTGTTATCAAGATCTTAGTAGGTGTGGAGCTTCAACAAAGGATTTAAAGTCATATTTTGGAGCTAGCACCGGTTGATTCACGAGCCTATGCATCAAGATCACATCAAGTTCTCAAGAGGAGTCGAGCTCGTTGAATCGTGTTTGGACCAAGTCAAGATGATGAGAAGACTTCAAGGGAGACTTCAAGATCAAAACTTGTGTCTAGGTATAAGATTTTTGTTTTTAGATAAAATGTAAAGGATAGAGTAGTTGGTGGATTGCTCAAGTATACCATGCACACACACTCTTGATTTAGTTTGTTTTATAAAAGATTTTCTATTTCAGAAAATACATGTTTGGATTTTGGTTTTCATGTTTACATATCTTTTAACCAAAATCATGTTTAGAGCTTAATGTCAAAAACTTAGATATTTCATCTTATTTGTGTAGTGGATCATATCCATACACACTATGCTTTAATGAATTCAAAATATCTTGTTTTTGTATCATGAAGAAGTTTGGAAAACAAGTTTTAGAAAAATACAAGTTTTCAATTGAGCCAATATTTCCATATTACAAAAATAGTCCAATCTTTTATAACATGCCTTGATTTTGTGCAAGCATGTTTGTTTATCAAAGTATATTGGTAAAACTATTTTTGTAGATTTTTAAGTATTTTATGGGATTTTATTTCAATCAAAAAGACTTAGTTTTAAATCCCAGAAAAACTGTTTTCAGGCTTCAGCTAGTCGACTTACTACCTTGCTAGTCGACTAACTCTGAAGTCGGCCGACCGGCTCGGTCTACCGACGTGCACGGCGTGCACGCCTTGACCTGGCAGATGGCCGTCTGCCGACCCTGTCGACCGGAACTGAGAGCAGTGCTCTCTGTTCTTTTGGGTCGACCGGGCGGTCGACCGGAGGCTCCAACGGTCTGATTTTTGACCGTTGGCGGTCGACCGGGCGGTCGACCGACAGGTCTGACAGACCCCAACGGCTAGTTTTTGACAGCCTATAATGGTTTTGGGGGTTTGGTCATTATTTTTCTCCAAGATTTTCAAGTGGGTTTTCACCAGTTTTTCCTGAACTATTTAGAGGTTTTCCTCCACTTGATTTAGAGCAAATACTTCCAATTAAAAGGAGAGTTTATCAAGAGTGTTTTAAAAATGATTCTTTGAGTTTTACTCCACCATTCTCTTCTTAGTTTTTCTCACACAAACACTTGAGCAATTCATAGACATACTCATCCTATAGGAGTGTTGCAGTGAGAGGATTTTAGGTGATCAAGAGTTGTAATCACCAAAGTTCTACTTTGTTCTTTGAGAAGGCGGACGGTTGTGTTCGTATTATTTCGGGTCCTAGTGTGGACTCGGTGGTTTCGAGTTCGGGTGCGAGCTCATTGTTTGAGGTGCGGCCTCGGCGAGCCGGTGGGCTTGCGGTGTGTAACGGACTAGGGAGTCCGAGAGTTGTAGGTGTTGCGGCACCGGGTGATCCATTGGGATCGATTATAGTGAAAATTCTTCGTGTGTCAAAGGCGGGGATGCAGAGCAAGGGTGCTCGAACCTCGAAACAAATCCCTTTGTGTTTGCGATTGCCATTTCTCTCTCTATCTCCTTGTTTATATCTTGCATTACTTTTATTGTCTATCTTTATATGCTTGATATATTCATTTGTGCTCATTGATATAATTGCTTGGGTTTGTTTGCTAACACTTGTATTCAACCAAGAGAGCCAACGCGACACCTCAACCCATTCAAGGGGAATCTAGAGGAGTTTGTCCAGAGCCCTTCATGGGGAATTCGGCAACACTCTTGTGTTATACGTGGTGTTTAGTTTAAATAATTTGTTAAGGTCATAATTGCTTTTAGCTTCCGCATTATTTGGCATTAAGTGACCATTAGATTAGCCATCACCTATTCACCCCCCTCTAGGTGAACTTCAGAAGATGGTCGTTCTTATTGCGGCTTTTGACAGCAATGTCGTCGACATAGCATTCTAACGTTTTTCAGAGATGATCAAGGAAGATTGTACTCATCGCCCGCTGATAGGTTGCTCCGGCGTTCTTCAGTCCGAAGGGCATTACAGTGTAGCAGTATACCCCCCCACGGTGTTCGGAACGAAGTATGCTTCTCATCGTCGGGGTACATTTTGATCTGATTGTACCTTGAAAAGCCGTCCATAAAAGACATTCTTTCGAATCTACAGGTATTGTTAATCATGACATCGGTGATGGGCAGTGGGAATTCGTCTTTCGGACAAGCTGTATTGAGATCACGGTAGTCGTTGCAGATCCGTATCTTCCCATTCTTCTTGAGGACGGGAACGATATTAGCAACCCAATCGGATGTTGTTCCTCCCGTATGAAGCCACATGCAATAAAACTTATGAACTTCGACTTCAATAGCCTCCATAATGTTCGGGCGAAACCGACGTTGTTGCTGCTTGACTGGCTTGGCGTCAGGCTCAATATTTAGACGATGCATGGCTACTTGTGGATCAAGTCCAGGCATGTCTTCGTAGTTCCATGCGAAGACGTCTATGTACTCCTTTATGAGCATTATTAATTCTTCTTTTTTCAAAAGCGATAAGCTTTCACTTATAAAGATAGTTTAGGGTGATCTTGACTACCTAAGTTGACCTGCATCACCTTGTCTTCAGTAGGTGGTTCGCAGTTCAAATCGCTTTTCCCATTGGAGATCTAATTGCTGAGCCCATGGTTCCTCATCAGTAGCTTCTGCAGGCTCCAATTGACTGCTTGAGGTCATATTAACGGTGAGATTCTCGAACATCATTCCTATACTGACATCTGAGTCCCACTCGGAGAATGAGACAGAATGTGATGGAATCGGTTCGCCGTCCCTGAATTGAACCGTTGCTGGTGGTGTGGGTGTAACGTATCCTAACCCTCTGCGTGTGTTATCATAGTACTTGCAGGTTTCCCTTTGGCACAAAGTTACGCAGAAAACTACACCTTCCTTTTCCAAAATTCAGGCCTTCTCCACGTTTTAGGTTGTACCCCATTTTCTTTATAATATGGGCGATGATCGCGCGTAATAGAAGAATTGTGGGTGTCTGAGTCTGAACTTGAATCTGTGGCTGTGGATCCTCGTGGTTGGGCTCAACCAAATATTATTGGTACTTGACCTTCTTTGGATGGAGGGATCACTAAAACAGCCCCTTCTACAGATTCCATGGGTGTGTTGGATGCACTTGGTCTATGTAAAGGCATGTGCAGAGAGCTATTCGTAATGGATCCAAACAACCCAACACTCGCAAGATAATCAAAAGAAATATTATCATTAATTACCCATTCACCTTCATCTTCAGAAGGAGTGTTACATTGGGGGTTATTAAGACATGCTATAATTGGTTCGCCAATCAAATAGCTGGCATGTCTGCTTCAGATTCTGAATCCACCTCATTGCCACTATCATCATCATCCGGCAATAGTTGTTTCGATGTTTCACCGGTCTCTTGATACAGGAGAGCGTCAGTGAAGTAATTTTTCACCCCTTTGAATGACTGCTTCTCAGCGAAGACAGTTCGTACTGTTACATCATCTTCAACATATTTGAAGCACTGGTGCAGAGTGGAGGGAACGATCCAGTTGGTGTGGATCCACGGTCGTCCTAGCAGCAAGTTGTATGACGTGTCAGCGTCAATAACATAGCATGTCACTTCTGACTTCAGGCTCCCGATTCGGCAACGGAGTCGAATTTTCCTAAGTGGATGACTACTCCCAGCATTGAAATCGTATATTGTAGTAGTAGTTGCGGATAACCTATATAGTGGTATACCAAGGAAGTAGAGGAGCCTTTTGGGGATGATGCTGAGTGCAGACCCCGGATCAACCTGTACCCTTTCAATGCATGTTGAACCGATGTATCTGTGTAGTACAGAGGTCGATCGTGCTTGTTGTCTTTGAGAAGCATATCTTCCGCTGTGAAGGTAATAGCGGGCACCTTTGATTGTACCTGATGGCATTCAGGGCATGGAGACTGAGCGTCGTCTTTAGGGATCTCTGGCATATATATCAGGAATGATTCTGAATCAGCCAGCGCATCTCTAAGCGCTTCTCTTGTCTCTTTTGAGAGACGAAGGAGCTCGTGTATTGTAATACGAGCCGGGATATTGGCCAGCTGGGCCATATGTCAAAACGAAAGGGCGTGCCAAGCCCTTGGCTTGAAGGCTTCTTCAGGACATGATCAAACTGGACTTCCTTAGGCTTCTCCTTTCCCTTGGTTGGAACCGAAGCAGGTGTTGGTACTTATACTGACGTCGTTTGCTGTTGTGTCTCATCAGTAGCTTTCTGATACTGTTTTAAGTATGATTTTCCGGATCGAGCACCCGTCCGTTGAGGTACGTCAGCCTGTGTCGCGCAAGCATGCTTTTCTCCTTCAGAATCACTGAGAGAAGCTGATGTGAAATTGTCATCGTCTCGCAGGATGGAGATGACATTACAAGATTTGCCCTTCGACTTGGACTTCTTTGAATCTCATTGTTCATCTTGGACAAGGTCTGGGTGTATCCACATAATTTCCCCTGTCTCCAGTGTCAAGGAACAAGACCCTTATTATCTTGAGGATGTGTGACTTCCAGTCGCGACGCAGGGATTGGATAAGTCCCCTCAGGAACTGTAACCTTTGGGGTTTTGCCGAACTCGAGGGTCACCATATTTGCAGTGACTTTCTTCTGCTCTGACTTCAGTGTCAGGACTCTAGCGTCGATCAAAGCTTGAATTCTGTCCTTGAGGACAAAGCACTTGTCGGTATGATGGTGAATCATCCTGTGGAAGAGGTAGTATTTGGGATCATTCGTGCGTCCTATTTCATTGGGACGCCGAGCCTCCGGTAGCTTCATTTTATTCCCTTTGTGGAGTAAATGGAATATTGTGACCACCTGATCGTCTTTGAAGGAGTATTATTTTGGAGGGAACTTAGACTCTTGATTATTGAAGCCGCTCTTCTTGGCCTTCGACTGTACATCCCCTGATAATTCAACGGACATAGTCTCTTTCCCTTTGGCTTGAGAAGGCTGCGCCATGTCGCCGCGTCCTTTATTACTCATACCCCATTTGCCTTTAGGGATGGATGGTTAGAACTTTTTAGCTGACTTTTCGGCTATCTCAGCTTGTTCGACCAATTCTTTTCAGGTATGGACTTTGACAGCCCCCATGCGAATCTCTACTTGGTCTAAGAAGTTGTGCTTGCATGTTTGTAAGAGCATGGGTAATGGCATCCCTGCTGGGCACATCAAAGACAAGTTTCTGAATCGCTCAATGTAGTCGCAGACAGATTCGCCCTTCTTCTGCACGGTGGAGAGGAGCTTGTCCATGGTTACCTCGGTATCGTCCTCATAGAAATGAGAAAGGAATCGGGTTTCCAGGTCGATCCAAGAATTGACAGAGCCCGGAGGGGGACTTCAGAACCAGTCAAATGCTACCCCTTTAAGGTGCCAATGAACAGCCTAGCCATGATGGCATCATTGTCTATAACATTACCGTCTGAGACCGAAAATAGTAGATGTGCTGGTTTGGCGAGCTTTTACCATCGTACGTGTGTAACGTCAGCGGTTTGAACTTTGGTGCGTATGGCACTGAATCCCATTCCAGTGGGTAAGGACGGACTATCCCTACTTTCTTTAATTCATCCCTCTGAGCTAGGGATGCGATTTGGGCTTAGATGCCTTTAAGGACTTCAGCGTCCAAAGAAGAACCCTCCTTAGACTTTTCCGTCCTTGGCTGTTCATTGCTAAGATATTCTTTCTCATCATAGTTACTCCTGGTATCATTATTATTCCGCTTATTGAGGAGTTGAGCGAGCATCTGTTGAATGTTGTCCAAAGCTTCTTGCTAGGTTTTGAAAGTTTGCTCCTAAGCTTCCAAGCGTCGATGAAGTCATCATTACCATTGTCAGCCATATTGACTGATACTCTGTCTGTTCGTACTGAGTTGACTGTCGCCGAAGAGGCTTACCCACTATCTTCATCTTCTTCCTCAGACCACTGGACTGATCCTCTCTTTTGTTCTGGTGAGGCTACTGCCGTTGAGGAGATGGCTGCTCATAACTGTAGGTATTGTAACCCTAGATCTGGTGTTTCAGAAGACACCTTCTTCGTGTACCAGGACTTCGCCCAAGCCGGGGCTGTAATCTGGATCTGGGGAGCTGTAGGGAGTATCGTGGGATGCTTGTCTATCCCTGCGCAGCTCTCGTCCTCTTCCGGTCATGTTAACGGATGCAGAGGGTAGATCTCGTGATACGCTCCTTTT
>JAVJIF010020785.1:0-65004 GCA_038442645.1 Agave tequilana | reverse complement strand
AAACGGGTACCAGGCCCTTCTCTTGCTGTTGGTGAGGGTCTGTGTTGACCATTCTCAGCTCTCCTCTTGGGATAGGGACTACTCCAGAGGGTGTTGGAGGTTGCCTTCCAAACTGGAGGAATGATGTCATATTGGCCGCCACCTTCTTCTGCTCTGGACGGAGTTTTAACACCTCCGCGTCAATCAGAGCCTGAAGGATGTCCTTGAAGACGTAACAGCTCTTGGTAGGATGTCCGAACATCCTGTGATACATACAGTAGTTGGGGTTATCGGTTTTACCGACCTCTTCAGGGCGCCTAACTTCAGGAAGCTTCAGTCTGTTGCTCTTGTTGAGTAATTTGAAGAGCGAGTCGACATTGTTCATCCTTGAAAGAATACTGCTTGGGCGCGTGGTTGGCTTGAAGAGCCACTTCCCTTGACGGTTGAGGTTTGACAGGGGATTTGGTCTCTGCTCCAAGTTATCCTTCCGTTTGGCTTGGAGGGATGTGTCCGGCGCACGCCTCGTTGACCTTTCAGGTCTGGGTTTGTTTTCTTCTGCCCTGACCCGAGCGACGATTTCTTCAGCCTGTTCACCTTGTTGTGATCAACTGCTTCCAGGTGCGGCTTTCGGCAACTCCTATTTGGGCAAGGAGTGAAGTTTGGAGATTATTGCGGCATGTTTCCACCAGGGTGACCTGGGTCATACCGCTTGGACATCGGAGTGCTACGTTCCGAAATCTTTCTACGAAAGACTTAACGGACTCTCCCTTTCGCTGCTTGGTGGCTAAAAGGGTAGGACATGTTGACCTCCGAGTCATCTTCAAAGAAGCGTGTTAGACAGAGCTTCTCCAAGTCGCCCCAAATTCTTGTTGGAGCCCTCTGGGAGCTTCATGAACCATTCAAAAGCAAGCCCTTTTAGGGTGCCGATGAACAAGCGTGCTAGAATGGCATCATTATCTACCACATTCCCTGTTTGGGATTTAAAGTAGTAGATATGCTGGTTCGGTGAACCTTTCCCATCAAATGCTTGGAGGGTTGGAGCCTTGAACTTGGGCGGGTATGGAACCAGGTCCCACTCGCCGGATATGGCCGGACCACTCCTGCTTCTTGGAGGCCTTTCCGGTTGGTAAGGGCCTCAAGACGTTGCTCCAACTGATTCATTCTTTTAGAATGAACCTTTCCCTGGTCTCGGTCGTCCTTTTCCTGCGACGAGGATTTAGACGAACCAGAAGTAAGTTGCTCTTCCTCCTCTACGTGTACAGAAGATGAGCTTTCTCCTCTTTTCGTTTGCCTTTAGACTTCTTAGAGGAGGCTTTGTTAGTTGATTTCCTCTTGTCTTCAAGCAACTGTGTGAGCATCTGCTTGAGGGAGTCGATAGATTCTTGCTGAGCACGAATCATCTCGAATTGTTCCTTCTGAACCTGGACTTGCTGCTCCAAGCGCCTGGCGGTCTCCTCAGGAGTGCTGGTCATGTATATAAAGGCCTCTTTCTCCATAGAAGAGTTTGAAGCTTGTGACTCTGCAATAGCGGAATGCGAGTCATTCACCTCAATGCCCCTGGCTAGAGCATTGTAGTCAATTGGGGGAATTGCCCCGGTTCGGGTGCGAGTGTGTCGGTACACTCCTACCGGTTCTGTGTCAGATTCATCATCGGAACTGACTGCAGGTTGTTTTCCCCTGCTCCGGTTCACCATGTTTGCAGTGAGCTCTGGATATTCAGTGTCAGCGAAAATCCTCCTCCTGTGGGAGAGACTTCTCTTAGCTAATCGGGGAATCAGGGTCAGCTGTCTAACTAGAGACTGCTGGTTTGCACCTGAACTGCAACGGCACTCAGAAAGCATCGTGATAAGCCGTTGGCAGCAACATGACGAAGTGATCTGATTAGCACTTCTTTTCTTTGTCAAATAATCCCTCAGATCCGTGGGAGGAGGATCAAAGAGATTAGCCTCGTAATTTCGAGGGCGGAAAGCTTCTTTGCCCTGCACTATTGGGACGCAGGGTTCAGCGACACGGGCGCATGAACGCAGCTCTTGCGTCGCGTCTTCAGGACGCGCGTCTGGCGTCTCTGCTAAGAAGAGACGCGACTATCGCGTTGCTGATTACTGCGCCGGGGCAGAGACGCTTGAGAGATGTAGGGCAGCTGGGCCTCATGCCTAGAGGAGCGTGCCTCTTATACTCGACGAGGCGCGCAAGCTTCGCCTTGGCGTCTGGGGAGTAGGGCTTCAAAGGGGCCAACTTGGTGAACTTCACGTTTGGGTTGCCAAACGTGGATTTCGCGTGCAGGATGTGGCGTGGCAGAGACGCCGGTTTGAACCTTGCGTCCTGCCTCAGTTGGATGATCAGTTGTTCCAACTTGCAGTTGACGCGCACGCCTCCTCTGTCGGCGCTCAGCATTCCGATTGCGTCGTGGGGGTTGAGAGAAACCAACGACGACCTGGTGCTGAGGAAGAGGGTGGGTCGACTGGACGCCAGAGAATTTGACCACGCGGGTCTCCTGAGAGACGTTGGCGCGTGTATCACGCCTGGCGTGATTGGCCACAACATCCCTCACAGCAGCTGCCTCTGAGAGAGGCTCAGAGCGGACTTCGGGGCAAGTCCCCGTAGAGACCCTGCGGTAGGCACGGGCCTTTGGGCTCTTGGAGCCGGAAGAGAGGAACTCTTCATACTTTGCCTGGTCGAATTCGACGACGAGCGATTCGACCGTTTTCCCCTTGTAGAGGACGTCACCTTGCGCCACAACTTGTTCGTCAGTAACGAAAGTACTCCCCAGCGGAGTCGCCATCTCTTGTTTGGTACGGAAAATGGTTCGCGTAAAATTTCCTTGAATCAACTGAAAGATTACAACGGACTACTGCTTCGACTACAAGGGAGGGAAGATGTAGAATCTTGAATCTCCCCTTTGTTTAGTGCTGGGTTCTTCAAGTGGCGGTGGAAAGTGAATCTTATTTTCCGTTGACTGGGTGAACGTCAGGAACTTCTGGGGTCTTCTCTTCGGTTGGCGGACGTAAGTAACACAGCTCTGTCAACCGAGAGATTGTAGGTAAAGACTAACTTGTACGCAGCGAGTTAGCTGAGGAGTTAGACTCTCCTTCTCTCTTTTTTCTCTTCGAAAATCCGACCCCTTCATAGCAACGGGGCTATTTATAGAGGTTTCAGGAGCGAACGTGCCTCCTAAAAATACTCCATAATGGGGGTTAACTTTCCCCGTTTTGGGGCCGTGATTGACCCTATAACCGGGACGGTTACAACTGAGACGCGGGTGTCAACCCACGCGCCTTGGTGCTGCTGAGACGCGGGTTTCGACCCTCGCGCCTTGGTGCTGCTGAGACGCGGGTTTCAACCCTCGCACCTTGGTGCTGCAGTGCTAGTTGAGACGCGGGTTTCGACCCTCGCGCCTTAGTGCTGCAGTGCTAGTTGAGACGCGAGTTTCGACCCTCGCGCCTTGGTGCTGCTGAGACGCGGGTTTCGACCCTCGCGCCTTGGTGCTGTTGAGACGCGCCCTGCGTCTGGAGTTTGGGACTCTGCCTTTGATGACTTGTCTTTAATGATTTTTAGACAGCCTACACCGACCCCTTCCACCGGTCGACCGGTCGGTCGACCGGTGCCCAACAGAGAGTTGGGTGTTTACAGTCAGTCGACTCGGTCGACCGCCATGTCGACCGAACTTCTGATACTGCGGGCGATCGACCGGGCCGGTCGACCGGCTAACCTGTTTCCTGCTGCTGCTACCGTTTTCTGCTACTGTTCCCTTCGTCTTTTCGTCGTCGACTTCCTCGGCGATCACTCAACGACCCTCAACGTCCATGTCAACTCCTCAATAAATACTTCTCTCTTTCCAACAGAATACCCCAACGGCTCTTAGAGCCGTTGGTCTCTTGTCCGGGCCGTGCCGTTAGGAGGGCTGTTCGCCAAAAAAATTGCAACCCCCCCGGGCCATCGCCTACACCCCAACAACTCTTATAGTCGTTGGGGGTAGGGGTGGTAATTGGGTCAGGTCGGGTCGTCCCGACCCGATTACTACTCGACCCGTATAATAATCGGGTTAGGTTGACCCGACCCAATTATTATACGGGTCAAAAATTCAGACCCAGAGTCGACCCAGCTTAGTCGGGTTGACCTGACCCGTTTGACCCGATTATTAAACCTTAAATATAATTTCTTTACACTATATTACCAAATTGTTGGGTAATATAGTTGGTCATCACACTAAACTCACACACTAAAGGTCACGGGTTCGAAATTAGGCTCACGCATATTTTTTAACAATTTAATTTAGGCGAAGGTGAGAAGGGGCGACGGAAGAGGAGATCGAGAGGCAGGTTCGGGTCAACCTGACCCATTTAATAATTGGGTCAGACGGGTCGACCCGATTAGCCCAAACCCAGACCCGGTAACTCCAGGTCGGGTCGGGACGGGTCACGACCCGTCTACTACCCCTAGTTGGGGGGGTTGCAATTTTTTTAGCAAAAACCCCCTAACGGGTATATGTTGGTTTTTATAAAATAAAAATTGTAAAAAATACTTTTTCCTCCTCTATAAATACTTGGACTTCTCCAGTTTATTTCATATAACAAAAACTACTTCTTTTCATTTTCCTCAAACTTTACAAGTTCTCTATTCTCTCTACAAGCTCCTCAAGGCTCAAAGTCTCTCTACAAGCTCTTCAAGCTCCCAATCCTCAAGTCTTCAAGCTCTACAAGCTCTCTCTCTCTACAAGCTCTATAAAATATTTCTCTAGAAGCTCTTCAATCTGGTATTTATTTTCCTATAAAAAATAAATTTTAATTCTAGTTAAGTTGGATCTAGCCAACCTTCCAGTTCTAGAATTCGTGTAACTTTAGTATTAGTAATGATACTTGGGACGCCCTAAATATGCCACTAGACGACACTCCACAACTTTCATACACACAACTTACTCCATGCACAAATTTTAATGCTTCTTCTGATTTACCTAGCACTATTCCTCATATACTTTTTAGTTCCCCCGTGGTATCAACTACCTCCACAACTCTTAGGTCTAGAGTTGGAAAATATTTTGATAAATTAACTGTTAATAGAGTTAGGAGGGCTCAATGCAAGTTGTGCCCAGATGTTTCATATTCTTTTCTCAAAAATATGGGAACTAAAATTTTTATGATTTTTAGAATTTTTTAGAATTTTTAAAGTTTTTTATTTTTTTAAATTGCCGGGCCGGCACGGGTCTGGCTTGCGGCCAGGGGCACCCGAGCCTTGGGCCATGCCCGGGCCGCCCGCCATTTGGCCGGGCAGGCCGAGCCTCTGTCCCGCCGTGCCCGGGTTGGGTTTGGCCCGACGCGGCCCAATTGACACCCCTAACCTCGCCCTCAGAGTGTCGGCCACCAGTAAACCCCATCCATGTCTCCATCGTAAAGCTTCGGTTATGTACTTTCGCTTGCACGAACCAAGGCGTGGACGCTGCCCCTAACGTCACATGGCCGTCCTGATGTAGGAAGGCAAAGCACAAAACAATATACATGTCGACAAGTCACTTCAATTATTGACAGGCCACTTCAACTGTCACTGGCAGCGGTTTTCTGAGAGTTGAGTCACTACAGTTTGTTGATAAGCCTCTTCAACCGTCGACTGTCCTTGGCTCTGACTCTGAACAAGATTTCATTTTCAAGTCTGATTTGATTTTCAATTTGTTTTTCTTTCATGTAATTAGGTTTTCTAGTTAGAGTAGTATTTTTTTTGTTTTGCCTATACAAGGTCATTGTATCTTCGTCACTTTTATTCAATATTTATTCAACCTTTTTATCAATTAAAATTGAGTTATCTCTCTAATTGCTAGTAGATTCGAGTTGCTACCTATTGATAATAGTCTCACATCGGTTGTTCAGGGGGGGCTCCTTGACTTTATACTAGTTCCTAAGTCTTTTCTTCTCAAGGGTCTTTTGGAGAGAGACATTCACAGAGTAACATGGTATCAGAGGTTGGTTCATGCACTCCCGCCCGTTGTGCTTGGTCCTACCCTCGAGTCACCCCAAGTGTAGTTCATTCCATTATGGGACTACGGGAGGCTGTTGAGAATAGTTCCACATCAGTTGTTTAGGGGGCCTCCTTGACTTTATATTGGTAAGTTTTATCATATCCCTATTTCAATTGGTAAGTTTTATCAACATTTCGCTGCTTGTGATGTCGTCGATATGAATGCATGTCACATACTTTTGGGGAGACCATGACAACATGATGTTGACACTACCCATAGAGGTAAAGAGAATATCTATGTGTTCCCTTGAAAGGATAAAAGAGTGGCCATGAGGCTATCACCTGCCCCAAAGCTTAAAAAGGAAGAGGAGTCTAAATTCATGTTCATATGCAATTAAGATGAGTCTTCAGTGGACTCAAAGGAAACAAAGCATAATTTGCTTTATTATTCAATGAAGAAGTTACTTCACCTGCTGAAATTTATGAGAAGGTGAAACCATCACTGGAAGAGTCCAAAGGAGTTGTGCACGATAAACTTCCGAAAAGATTATCACCCATGAGAGATATACCATATTACGTTGATCTTAATCGGAAGTAAATCTATCTAATCTTTCACACAATCGGATAAATCCCAAGGAGGGTTCAATAGGGTAACCAGCAAAAGACTACTGAATTATGGATGATTTCGACTTTCTCGCCCGCAAAAGTGAGTAGATTTTGTGGAAAAATCTAATAAGAAGTATAAAGCAACAACTGATAAGAAGAAATAAGAGAAACTCTTTGAAAAAGAAGATATGATGATGGTATATTTGAGTAGAGAAATAATCCCAGCTGAAAGAGTCTCTACCGAGCAGTCAAATCTACATTGAAACTCGAGAACGAGTTCTTTTGAAGATAAAGGGATTGATGTAGGAAGACAAAGCACAAAACAATATACCTGTCGACAACCTCCACTTCAACTATCGACACGCTACTTCAACTGTTGACAGACCAACTTCGACAACATTTTCTCAAGAGTTGAGCCACTACAGTCTGTCGACATGCCTTTCAGCTGTCGATAGTCCTTGGTGTGTCAGCTGTATCCGACTTTGAATATGATTTTCTTTTCAAGTCTTATTTGATTTCCAATTTGTTTTTCTATCATGTAATTAGATTTTTCTAGTTAGAGTATTATTCTTTTTATTTTGCCTATATAAGGCCATTGTATCTTTGTAACTTTTCTTTATCTTTTTTATCAATTAAAATTGAGTTTATCTCTCTAATTGCTTGTGGATTCAAGTAAATTGTTCGTGGATTCGAGTACGTTCCCTACTTGAAAAATTCTTTCAGGGTTCGTTGGTGCTGAAATGAGATCTAGCAATGTCATTCGCTTCCCAGTCTCTGTCACATCCTCATCCGCGATGTAAATCCCAGCCTTGCTTAAAGAGTAAGAGACAGATAACTTCGTGTTTGGATTCAAAGCACAGACGTATTGACGAATGTGTTGCTGCGATCGCTCTTAACTGTCACATTGAAAAGCGAGTCTGAACCACCTACAGATGAGTAGTAGGGGAGCGTGGCTTTTACACAGTGGAGCCTGGATGGCTCCGGTGATCGCCGTGAGGAGGAGGAAGGACAGGATCGATATGGTGATGATGTGATGCCGACAGAATGAGGCCAGTTGGACTATTGCAGGAACCTGCGGGGTGCTGAAGGCTAGGGGGACTCACCGTAGCTCGGAGGCCTTGGGAGAACCAGCGGGGTCAGCAATGGCTTCTCTTCTTGTTGCATAGGGTGCTCAGCAAAGGGTTGAATCATTTTCTTTATCTGATGATTGGGAAAATAGGTAGTTATTACTTTATGAGAATTTGATTTACGCGTCTACAAAATATTTTTATTAACGAGTTTCCAATATCAAGCTTTGGGCTTGGGATGCCAATGAACCAAATTCATAACTCGTGTGTGTACCTCAGCCGTCAGTTGAGAGAGTATCTCAGCTGGCAGCGACATGGCTAAATCTCAGTCAGAGATCCTGGTTGCAGCGCTACCATAGTCGCTGCGTTATCATAGTCGCAGTATTTTTGTGAGGAGTACTACCATGGTCGCGGTATTTTTTGTGAGGACTGCGACTTTTTGTGAGGACTGTTACCATGATCACACAAACATGTATTGCCTGTTCTACTATGGAATCGGAATTCATAGCCTTAGATAAGGCCGGAGAAGAATCAAAATGGCTTCGACAATTTTTGAAAAGATATACCATTATGGCCAAAGCAAGTGCCTGCTATATGCATTCACTGCGATAATCAAGCAGGTATATTTAGGGCATAAAATTTTTATATAACTGTAAGTCTAGACATATTCTTCATAAACATAATACCGTTAAGCAGTTGTTCTCAAATAAAATTATCTCTATTGACTTTGTCTCGTCAAAAGATAATTTAGCAGATCCGTTTACCATAGGTTTAAGTGGAGAGCGTATAAACTGCGCATCGAGGGGAATGAGTCTAAAAGCCTAACCTTACCGAGTCAGCTTCATGGAAACCTCACTTAGCGACTGGAGATCCCATAGACTAAGTTCAAGAAGAAAAAACTAGTTATGATTGATTCAGCAAGTAAGCACTTAGGAGTTTGACTCCAATCCATTCCTAAGATGCACACAAGTACTTTCTACAAGTGGATTAAGGATAAACTTAACGCTTTTAATGATGCCTATATTTTGTTATTAAAATAAGTGGAGTAGAGTAGACTACTCTTAATTGGACGATCACCTATGTGAGTATAGAGCTGGGTCAGCTCTTTGGGAATTTCTATGGAGGCTGTTATTCTCTAAAGATACTCTCTGAAATTAAGAATGTCCATGGACAAAATGGACACAACCGAGAATCAAAGTTGATTTGAAAAGTTACTGTGTGAAGCTTGTTGACTTGGCTTAGACTAACGGCTAGCAGTTTAGTTCACTGATTAGCTAGTAAGTCCGATAAAGATTTCGCTATGGAAGGTTCAAGACCTAGTTCACTTATTCTGATGCAGTTTCTTTTCTAAAGTACCTTTCACTATAGAGTCAGTCTCTTTGTGTGTTAATTCCTTGAATCTCCATTCACTGTGGGGGATTGTTGGGAAATATGAAGAATTAAATGTGAATCTTTGAGTTGAATAACTGCGAGATCCGTTGATAGAATCAATTAGATAATGGTTGGAATGTGTTCTCCTTCCATTGGGGATGAACGTGGTATATTCACATGTTCAATTCAAGTCTAAAGTTTGTCCAATTTAAAACCCAAAGAGGACTAAAGGTAGCTAAAAGCATTTAGTCCCACATTAGATATGGGATGAAAGTTTTTAGTGTTTAAATAGAGAAAAATGAGAAAAAGGGTGTGCCCTTTAGGTATTTGGAGTTTTCGTGAGCAATTAGGGGGAAACCATGCCCACACGCGCGCGTGATAGGTTATCAAAAGTGCATATTTATCATCATATTTCCTTACTTATTCTTTTATAAAGCACTGCTACGTAACGTTTTATTGTTTAGCATTGTGCAGCCTTTGAGTAATTAAAGAATAAATAAATGAAGCTCAATTGAAGCCCAAAAGCCCACAAGCCCACATGCATGATTTATTTTATCAATTTAGAAGATTCTATCTTATCTAATTTAATCTAAACTTGAATTTTAAATTATAAATTTAAAATCTAGGGGAGGAGGAGGAAGGATAAAGTAGGATCCTAATTGCTATTCAAATTTAAGGGGAGAAAGGCTTAAAGATAAAGATAAAGGGACCAATCCTTTTCAAACTCGGATTTTTAATAACTTGCTCCCAAGTTATCCCGAATTCTCAAGATCGAGGGTCTGGATGCAGAATCCAAGAGGAGGCGCCCAGATGGACAGACGAGAAGAGGCCATGCGCTCAAGCGTGTGGCAGTTGGCCACGAGATTGCTGTGAAAACGCGGCTTTTGCCGCATTTCTGCGGCTTATTGATAGAGATAGAGGGAGCGTGAAGGAGGTCTGCTTTATTTTGAAGACTTCGGCCCAAATCTTCTATAAAAAGGACTCCCTACAGTACGTACAGAGTACCTCATCCAGAGAGAAGAAGAATAAGGGAAAGGTTAAGGATTTAGGATTTAGGATTTTTTGTTAGATTAGTTTAGCCACTTTTGAGTTCTCTTCTTTATAATTGCTGTTGGCTTTGGCTTGGCTATTGTAAGGAGGAAGGAGAAGGAGCTTGTAGCTAAGGATTGCATCAATAAAGGTTATCTTTTCTTTTTTATGTTCTTATTCTTATTCTTTTAATTTCAAGTCTACCTTTTTATTTTTTTGTTCTTGGTTTGATTTTTGGTGTTGTCTTTAATCTTTCTTCCTTCCTTTTCTTTTCTTTAAAGATCTTAAAAATAAAAAGATGGATAAAATAAAAAGGATGCTAGGCTAGAATAATTTTAGGGTAGCTAATCACTAGATCGACTAGGGTTAGATTTAGGGTTAGTTGATTAGTCTAATGGATTTGCAATTAAGGGTTAGATTAATCCTTTGAAGTTTAGTGATGATAGTCTAACTTAATGATTTAGATAATTAGGGCTTGGCTTTTGATTAGAGTAGGGTTTGGCTTTAGATTAAGTTTAGGGGTATGGTTTGACATAGTTTAATGATTAGGGATTGACTTTGGCTTAGGGTAAAATTAGGGTTTGGCTTGACGTAGTGTAGACAAGTTAAGTTGGACATCTTACTCTTCCTACTTAGGGTTAACAACTTAGATGAATGTTTCTTTAGTTTAAAAGGATACAACTCTTAGATCGAGATTAGTCGTGAAAGTAGATTAGCAATCTAGACTCTTCCTCTTGATTAGATCTACTTTCTTATTTCAAATTACAACCAACCTTTCTTCTAAGTCTTGACTACAGATATACCGTGCTGCCAACGCTTCCATCGCCTCCATCCCAGTGGAACACGACCCGCTTTAGCCCTTACTGCAGCGGATAGAATTGAACAACGAGAAGAATCTAACTTTCTAAATTTTTGATTATTTATTTTTATTTTTGTACATATTTATTCTCTCGTTCAAGTTTCAATCAAAATTTTGGTGTCGTTGTTGGGGAGGGAACGACACGGTAATATCTAACCCTAATTTGTTGTTTCTGTTCTGCAGGGGTATTAAAAGGGAGTTTCTAAGGTTAGTCTACTGCACACTTAAGTTTTTAATTTAACCTAGTTTTAGGTCCTAACAGAGATAGTTTAACCCTAGTTCTAATTTTAAAAAAAATTATTGACACTACATGCTGACGTGATCGAAACCTAATTAAAAAAAAAATTAGACGTTGCATCTAGGAGCATTGTCTATTTTTCTCTTCTTTTATTTTATTATTGGTGAGTGCTGGAGACCAAAGGTACGTGACGCATTGTATATAGAATATGAAACACCCTTATTTGACTTAGTTCAATATAGTGTGTTTTGATTCTTTTGTTTGACATGTACACATTTAAAACATCTTAAGGGCATAACCCATAAATAACATAAGGTGGGGATTTCATCACCCTTTCTTAGCCCACAAGCCACATTCTGTGCACGCGCCATCCTAACCTTAACTAAAATTTGATTAGATGTTGGCCCTAGGTTGACTTTGGACTCATTTAGGAGGTTGACCGAAGGAGGACGTTGTTCGAAACTAACTCTTGCCAAATTGATGTCTAGGAAGGGGATTAAGGGCCGAAAACCCGAAGGCTGGTGGTTACTTAATTAAGAAACGTATATGACGGATAACCTCCCACCAACCTTGCCACCTACCTGGCCGATTAACTTGTGGTTAGGGTCGGCAATAGACCTCCCAAGAATAACCTAAAGTTACGAGTCGTCTACGTCAAGGCTAACTTAGACTAGGATTGATTGCTTAGACTAGGACTTGATTGACTTTTTTGACTTGGGTGAACTTGTTTGTTAACTTTAGTAACTTAACTTTGCATGTCAGCTTGGTCAAGAGACCCGGCTACATCTAGACTAATTAGAAACAGTTCACCACCCAAAATCGAAGATATGGCTCAACAACCAACGTTCAAGATAGGTTCTATCCTATTAGGACCTCTCTACCTTCATGTATTAGCCTTCTTGATGTTGGGGACAACCAATTTGAGTTAAAATCCTAATACACAACACTCTTCTAAAGTTTCATGGATTTGAATCTGAGGATGCATACTTTTTCGTTCGAGAGTTCGAGGAAGTATGCCTCATGATGAAAATAGCCAACTTAAGAGTAGATGCTATTAAACTTCGCTTTGTCCCATTCGCATTGAAAGACTTAGCAAAGAAATGGCTCTATAGTCTAAAAGCTAGCTCCATATCATCATGGGATAATTTCGTCAAGGCATTCTTGAAGAAATTCTATCCTGTTCATAAGACTGCTTAAATTAGGAATAGCATCTTGCAGTTTAGATAATTGCCAAATGAACCTTTTTGGAAACTCTTCGAATGGTTCAAGGACCTACTTGCTCAATGCCCTCATCATGGGATAGAGAAATGGCAACTTTGTCAATCTCTCTATGATGGTCTAGATTATTCTACTAAGACCCTTCTAGAATCCATGTGCTAAAGGAAATTTTTGGGTAAAAATGAAACGGAGGGATGAGTCTTATATGAGGACTTGGCCGATAAGACCATCCAATGGCAGCCAAATCCGGAAAAGGTTAAGTCGAACGACTCGATCGCTTCCAAAGGAGGTGCCTATTCCATAAAGGATCATATAACTCATGAAGCTAAATTGACAAGCATGATACGAAAATAGAGTCTTTAGAGACCAAGTTTGAGACTCTAGGAACTAGAGAGCAAGTCGTGAACCAAGTCAGCCCAGCATTCCCTGCAGGCTGTACTTATTGTCAGTCCATGTCTCATGTAATGGAGGAGTGTTCCAATATTTCTAACTCAACAAGGAGTCCCCGAACACTCGAATGCAGCCTTTGATAGGCCAACCAATAATCCATATTCACCCACTTACAATCCTGGTTGGAAAAACCACCCTAACTTTGCTTGGGGCCCACAAAAGGATCAATTTAGGCCCAAAGACTTGCATTTATGGAAAGAAAGATGGACTCCCTTTTGAAATCTTAAAAAACAATGTTGCAAATTTTGAGTAGATTAGGGGACCAAATGAGTCAACTAGCTAACCCCGTTAGTGAAAGACAACAAGGAACCTACCAAGTCAACCATTGCCATACCCTAGGAACACTAGGCATGCTAATGAAGCTCAAGACACGAATCAATGTAACTTGGTCCACACATTAAGGTAGGGAAAAGTAGTTGATAACCAAGTGATGATGCCACAAGACTTGACTCAACCATCGACCCCTTCTAGTTCCACTCCTAGCTCGAATGACCCCCAAAAAGATCAACCAGCTGAATCGGTGCACACACCCAAACCCCCATACTCAAATAGGCTTAAGTGTAATAATAGTGCACAAATGGAGAAAATCTTAGAAATGTTCAACGAAGTAAAGCTAAACATCCCACTTCTTGAGGCAATACAACAAGTCCCTAATTACACAAAGTTTCTAAAAGACATGTTCACCAAGAAGAGGAAGACTAGCATGCCTAAAAAGGTTTTTTTAGCCACTAGCATTAGTGAGCTATTGTTCAACTAAATCCCAGTCAAGTACAATGTAACGCCCCAATCCCAAGGATACGGAGACGTTATGGCGACGTACGAACAGGGGGTTACATACAAGGATCCCGGTTGTCCTACCCTAGTGTGCACAATAGGTCAAGCCGAAATAGGCCGAGCACTTCTTGATTAAGGTGCGAGCATTAATTTGCTCCCCTTCTCCGTTTATCAACAACTTGGGCTAGGCAAATTGAGCACGACCCAAGTTACGATTCAGCTAGCTGATAGATCAATTAAGGTTCCAAAAGGAGAAATCAACGATGTCCTAATTAGAGTTGAAGAGTTTATCTACCCAGTAAATTTTATTGTGCTAGAGACACAACCCGTATCAAACCCTAAATCAAGTCAATGTTACATATAACAGTCATCTTAGGTCGACCATTCCTTGCGACCGCAAATGCAATTATCAATTGCAGAAACGGATCCATGAGATTGACATTTGGAGACTTAACCAAGGAAGTTAATGTCTTCAACCTAGGTAGACAACCCTATGACATCATTGACCAACCTTTTGAGGTCAACCTCATTGAGGATATAACTAGTGAGTACAAAGAGGAGATCACACTAGAATCAAAGGGTAATAAAGAGTTCGAATCTAGTGATCTCAACCTTGACGAGATTGAGTGGGCAGCAAGTCCAAGTTCTATAGAGATGAAGAATCTAAGTTTAACACTTTCACCCATCGAGTCACCTCCTTTCTAGGAGTTAAAGACCTTGCCTAAGTATGTCAAGTACGCCTACCTAGGTGAACAAGAGACGGTACTAGTCATAGTTGCATCCAACTTGACTAAAAGGCAAGAGGAAGACCTATTGGCAACCCTTAGGAGACATAGGAAAGCCATCGGTTGGAGTATGGCTGATATCAAGGGACTAAGTCCTAAAATAGTTCAGCGTAGAATCCATTTAACTGAAAATGTTAAACCGAAGAGGGACCCACAGCGTAAGCTAAACCCGTTCATGCAAGAGGTTATACAAGCCGAAATAGTGAAACTGTTGGATAATGGATCATTTATCCCATTTTCGATAGTCAATAGGTCCGCCCAGTGCACGTAGTCCCTAAAAAGTCTGGTTTTACTGTGGTGGAAAACGACAAGTAAGAGTTAGTGCAAACATGACTACCTACCAAGGTTCGAGTATGCATGACTATCGCAAGTTGAACGTCGCTACTAGAAAATACCATTTCCCCTCCCATTTATCGACCAAATGCTGGAACGATTAGCGGGCCATGAGTATTACTGTTTCTTGAACGGTTACTCAGGGTATAACCAAAGCCCAATAGCCCCAATGGACCAAGAAAAGACAACGTTCACATGTCCATTTGGAATGTTTGCTTATTGCTGAATGCCTTTCGGCCTATGTAATGCCCCCACGACATTCCAACATTGCATGTTAAGCCTTTTCTCCGACATGGTCGAGCGCTTCTTGGAGATCTTCATGGACGACTTTTCTGTCTATAGAGATTCGTTTGACCAATGTCTACATCACTTAGAACTAGTGCTAAAAAGGTGTACTGAAAAGAACTTGACCCTAAATTGAGAAAAGTGCCACTTTATGGTGCAGCATGGGATTGTCCTAGGTCATGAGATATCTAGGAAAGGGATCGAAGTGGATAAGGATAAGGTGGAGATCATAGCCAAACTCCCAATTCCACAATGCGTGAAAGATATTCGTTCTTTTCTAGGACACCCCGGGTTTTACCGTAGGTTCATTAGGGATTTTAGCAAATTGCTAGACCCCTTATAAACCTTTTAGCCAAAGACGTGCCCTTCATCTTTGATGACAAGTGTCTTAGCGCATGGGAGAAGGTAAAATTGGAACTTATCTCTGCACCTATCTTCTCACCTCCGGACTGGTCCAAACTATTTGAGAACATGTGTGATGCTTCTGATTTTGCTATAGGCGCTGTCTTAGGACAACACAAAGATAATAAGTAGCATGTGATCTATTATTCAAGTAGGACACTAAACGAAACCCAAGTAAACTATACTACTACTGAGAAGGAATTCTTAGCTGTAGTGTTCGCTTTGGAGAAATTTCGCCCATACCTACTTGGGACCAAGACCACTATCTTTACCGACCATTCAGTCATTCGATAACTTATGCTCAAGAAGGATGCGAAGGCCCGACTCATCCGTTGGATTTTCCTCCTTCAAGAGTTTGATCTCGAAATTCGAGATAAAAAGGGTGTCAAAAATGTCGTCGCCGACCATCTCTCTTGTATGCCAATGCACCTTCCGACGAACTGCCCATCAATGATGACTTCCCTGACGAACAACTTTTAGCCATCTCTACGGAATCATGGTTTGCCGACATAGTTAATTACTTAGTCACAAACCAAACCCCATCTAGTTGGTCAAAACAGGATAGATGCCGGTTCTTATCTCAAGTCTGGTATTTCATTTGGGAGGACCCTTACCTCTTCAAATATTGTAGCGACCAAACAATTAGGAGATGTGTTCCCGAAGAGAAAACTAAAAGTGTTCTAGCCTTTTGTCACGAATTTGCTTACAGTGGACAATTTGGTCCTCGAAAAACAGCCGAAAAGGTACTGTATAGTGGCATCTATTGGCCCACCCTGATTAAGGAGCTTTCGACTTTTGCAAGACGTGCACAAAATGCCAAATGATAGGCAGGATCTCCAAACGAAACATGATGCCTCTCAACCCAATCTAGAAATAGAACTCTTTAACGTTTGGGGCATCGATTTTATGGGACCTTTTCTAAATTTATTTGGGTACCAATACATCTTGGTGGCTGTGGAATATGTGTCCAAATGGGTTAAAGCCATCCCTTGCAAGACAAACAACAACAAAATTGTTGTCAAGTTCTTAAAGGAAAACATATTTTCACATTTTGAAATGTCACGTGCCATAATTAGCGATAATGGATCACATTTCTGCAATAGAACCTTTGAGGCTCTTATGCGGAAATACTTCATAAACCACAAATTGTCGACACCTTATCATCCACAAACTAGTGGATAAGTAGAAGTCTCCAATAGACAAATAAATCTTATCTTGGAGAAAACCGTGAGTCAAAACCGCAAGAATTGGTCTACCAAATTGATGGATGCCTTATGGGCATATAGGACAGCCTTCAAAATGATTTTAGGGATGTCTCCTTATAGGTTAGTCTTTAGAAAGGCTTGTCATTTACCTGTCGAGCTAGAGCACCGAGCCTTATGGTCAATTAGGCAACTAAATTTTAACCTAGATAAGGCTGGTGTACTTCGAAAATTGTAAATTTCTGAACCTGAGGAGATAAGGAACGAGGAATATGAAAATGCGAAAATCACAAAAAATAGGGTTAAGGTTTTTTATGATAAGTTCATCATGAGAAAAACTTTTGTCCCCGGATAAAAAGTCTTACTCTATGATTCGAGACTTCATCTTTTCCCTGAAAAATTGAAGTCAAGATGGACAGGACCATTCGTCGTTAGGACTGTATTTTCACATGGAGCTATAGAGATTAGTGACCCAAAGTGTGATAATGAATTTAAGATAAATGGTCAAAGGTTGAAACTATTCTTGGAGCCAGTACCGGATGCAGACACAACCATGGGTCTCTTTGATCGACACTGTCGGTAAATTTTTGGAACCTATACTCCTTTTGCATTTTATTTCATGCATGCATTTCTGAAAGTACACCTAGAGGGGGGTGAATAGGTGTATGGATAATCTAATGAAGAATGATGCGGAATTAAAAGCAAATTATAACACACTTAGTGTAACCAAAAAGTGTAGCCGTATTCCCGGCGAAGGGTGTAACGCCCCGATTCCACGGATACGGTAGAGAGAGAAAGAGAGAACCAGAGAGGGATTCCTAGAGAGAGAAAGAGAGACCTAGGGAAGAAGAGCTAGAGAGAGTTAGAGAGAGAAACTGAGGGAGATTTCTAGAGAGAGAAAATTTAGAGAGAGTGATTTCTAGAGAGAGGAAGTGTAGAGAGAGAAAGGGATATCCTAGAGAGAGAAAATGGGGATTTTTAGAGAGAGGAAACCTAGAGAGAGAAAGTCTAGAGAGAGATCTATTTAGAGAGAGAAAGAGTAAAAGACTAGAGTGAGAGAGGGATTGAGAGAGAGAGAGTAAAGAGAGAGAGAGTGAGGGAGAGAAAGGGGAGAAGAAAGAGGGGGCTCCGCCCCTCCTCCGCCTACGCACAGGGGCCTGCAGCCCCCTGGCCGCACCCCGCCGCCGGCGACGCGCCGGCGGCGCTCGGCCTCCATCGGGCGCCGGAGAAGAAGGGGAAGGCGGCGGTCGCTGGGCTCGCAGAAGAGAAGAAGGAGAAGAAAGAGAAAAAGAAAAGAAGAAGGAAAAGAAAGAAAAGAAAAAGGGGTTTATTTATTTGGAAATGATTGATGTGATGGGGGAGTAGGTGGATGAGATTGGAGAGGGGTGATGTGGCAGGTTGACTTTGGGGGAAGGAAAAAGTAAAGGAAATGGAGAAAGAGAGAGAAGGAAATAATATTATTAAAATAGGATAAAAATCCGACTGTTTCGGAATCGTTCCGAAAAATCCTCAAAAATAGAAAATAATATTTTAAGATGCTCGGTGAAATCGGATTCGAGAAATTAAATGTAGGTTTCAAATTAAAAATCCTGGAATCTTCCGGCGATACCGGTCGACACCAAAACCGGTGAATTTCCGATAAATTCTGAAAAATCTCGAAAAATGATTTTAAATAGAAAATGCTATTCTAAGATGTAAAGTGAAAGCCGTTTTAAGAAATACCTTATAGTTTTAAAACTAAAAGTCCCGGAACCAGCTAACTACCGACTCCGGTGGAATTTTCATAAAATCATAAAATCCTCAGAAAAAGATATAGATAGAAAATATGATTCTAAGGAATAATGTCTAAAGAATCATTTAGAAATTCCAAACCGTTTAAGAATTAAAAATCCAGGAATCGGTCAGCGGCACTGGCCGACACCGGTTTTGAAGAAATCATTTTAATCCAGGAAAAATCTAGAAAATCATAGAAAATATATAATATTAGAAAATAATGTTTGAAACTAAAATCGGTCAAATCAGAATACCGAAAAGACTAATTCGAGTAATACTCTAGAATCGGGCCTTCGGTTCAGACTAAGGCTGACTCCGAGTCCACGAATCCAAATCCAAGACAAAACAATTATATAATGAATTCATAATACAATTTAAATACAGAAAGCAATTCGAAAAATACGATCGGAAAATCTGAATACGCAACTAAGTACGTATTCCGGGAACGGGGTATTACAAAGGGCTCTGGACTATCTCCTCTAAATTCCTCCAAATAAGAGTTGAGGTGCTATATGAAGCTGTCTTATTTCAACACAAGTGAGACAAACAAATAATACCAAGCTTATAAGTATGATATAAATAATATAAGATAATGCAAGACACAATATAAGAGAGAGAGAGAGTTTAGAGATAGTGGATCACTCGCAAACACAAAGATATGTTTCGAGGTTCGAGCCACTGCTCTACGTCCCCGCCTTCACACAGAAGGAATTCCACTATAACGTCTGTTGGCCCAGAGGCCTTTCACTCTAGTTTTGATGATGATTAACTCATGTAGTTATAGTTTACTAATAATCTTGTGATATTTAGTTTCAGATATTTAACCAAGATATTAGTAGGTGATTAGCTTCAACAAAGGTGTTTTGGAGCTTTCACATGGTGATTCAAGAGCTCGAGCGTCAAGTTCACATCTAGCACTCGGTTGGAGTCAAGCTCGGTGGATCACGATTGGATCGAGTCAACTTGGAGACGACGTTCTACAAGAAGGCTTCGGTTTGTTTAGTTTAAGATTTTGTTTAGATCCATTGTAAAGATTAGATAGTGTGATATGCTCAAGTTCATAACACACACACGTTTCATATTTTGGTTTTGGTTTTCAGTTTAACCGATCTTGATTTTCATGAATAGATAGAATCAAAACAAGTTTACATGGTTTAATGTATATTATATTTGATCTATATACATCTATACTTCATATACTTAGAAAAACTTATTTTGATACACTATTCATGTGCTTGGAGTTTTGTATTTAGACAAAACTTAATTTTAGATTTAATGTCAAAAACATAGATATAATACCTTTAATGTATATTGGATTCTATCCATATACTATATGCTTCAAAGTTGTTTTAATATCATGTTTTTGTATTTACATGTGTTTTGAAAAAATCGGATTTCCATTTCAAAAATTCTATTTTTGGAAAATACAAAATTTGGTTTAAGATAAATTTTTCAAGTCACAAAAATGGTTCAAAAAATTTGAAATATGTGTTGAATTTTTGTCACACATGTTTGTATTTCAAAGATATAATATAAACTGATTTTTGTGGAATTTATGTGATTTTAAGGGATTTAATTGATAATAAAAACCCAAATTTTTAAGACCTGATTTAGCTGGACTGGCTGACTGCCGGTCGACCGACATGCACAGAACGTGCACGCAGCCAGGCTGATGGGCCGGTCGATCGGAACGGTCGACCGCCAGAGAGCCTCTGCTCTCTGGAAATGGCCCCGGTTGACCGGTAAAGAGCTCTGCTCTCTGTTTCAGCTCGGTCGACCGGGCGGTCGACCGTTGCTCTCTGGATCCAGTCTCGGTCGACCGGACGGTCGACCGGTAGGTGCAACGGTCAAAATTTTGACCGTTGGCCGGTCGACCGGAAGGGCAAACTGGCCCTTTTCAGCTGCCAACGGGCAGATTTCCAAATGGGCTATATATACCCCATTTGAGTTGGTTTTTCAAAAAGAATTTCAAGATCAAAATTTCTCCCATTCTCAAGTGTTTTAACACTAGTTTTCAAAAGAGTTTTTAAGCCTAAAGATTTCATCTTTATTTTGTTTTAAGGGGTTGGAAAATTCAAAGAAAAAGAAAGTCTTTGGGATTGTTTTTGATCTTCACTTTATATTCATTCTAGAAGTTTTCTTGTGTTTTTGATTTCCAAACTCTTTATTTCTCACACTTGAGCTTATCATTCTATCCTACCTATAGGATCTTTATTTTAGTGAGAAAATTGGTTTGTGGTTGTTAGACCACCAAGTTGTAAACCTTCCATTGATTGTGATATCCCTCTAGTGAGAGGTGATTGAGTTGTTATCCCTCAAGTGTGAGGTGATAGTGAAAGTGATATTTGGCTCCCTCTAGTGAGAGGTGGAGATTGTGTTGGAATCCCTCAAGTGTGAGGTGATTGATTTGTTTTGTGCCTTGCCTCTAAGTGTAGAGGTTGTATTTGTTTGAGAGAGGAGTTGTGTACTCCCAATTTTATTTGCCCAAAATCCTCAGTGGAGGTTCCCTGTGTGGGAAGTCCTGTGTGGACGAGTTAGTGAAAATCCTTCTGTGTGAAGGCGGGGACGTAGAGCTGTGTGCTCGAACCTCGAAACATATCTTGGTGTTTGCGTTTGATCCACTTTCTCTAACTCTCTCTCTTACATTGTGCATTGCATCATATTGCCATATCATATACATGCTTGTGTTGTTTATGTGTGCCCATACTTGTGTTTAACCAAGGGAGCTTTACATAGCACCTTAACTCTTATTTAGAGGAATTCAGAGGAGTTAGTCCCGAGCCTTTCATCGGGAATTCGGCTACACTCGTTGGTTACACTAAGTGTGTTGCATTAAGTTTTTAATTCCGCATTATTGATCATTAGATTAGCCATACACCTATTCACTCCCCCTCTAGGTGTATTTTTAACATCTACACAGGACTTCCCGTACAGGGAACCTCCACTGAGGATTTGGGTAATACAAACTAGGAGTACACAACTCCTCTCTCCAACAAATACAACCTCTACACAAGAGGTAAGGCACAACAACAATCACCTCTACACTTAGAGGGATGGACACTTAGCCAAATAACAATCACCTCACACTAGAGGGATAAGGCTCAAAGCCAACACTCCAACAATCACCTCTACACTTAGAGGGATACCAACCAAATCAAACTCCTTTACAATCACCTCTACACAAGAGGGATACCCACAACTCAAAGCAAAGAGATTTACAACTCTTGGTGGTCGCAACAAACCACGAACAAATTTTCATACAAAATAACGATCCTAATAGATAGGATAGATAGATAGCTCAAGTGCGAGAAAATAAAGAGTTTAGAAATCAAAATCACAAAGAAAATACTTGGAAAAACTTTTAGGATAAAATAGAAATGAAGATCAAAAATAATTCCCAAAGACTTCTCTTTTTCTTTGAATTTTCCAACCCTTTAAAACAAAATAAAGATAAAATCTTTAAGCCTAAAAACTCTGAAAACTTGTTGCTAAAACACATAAAAGATGAGAAAATTTGCTCTAAAAAATAATAAAGAAACCAGCTCAAGAGATGGGTATTTATACCCTCTAAAAAATCTGCCCGTTGGCAGCCAGGAAAGGGCAAAACTGCCCTTCCGGTCGACCGGCCAACGGTCATTTTTATGACTGTTGTGCCTTCGGTCGACCGCCCAGTCGACCGAGGCCAGAACCAGAAAGCAGTGACTGCTCTCTGGTCGGTCGACCGGGGCCAGATCCAGAGAGCAGATCAGAGCTCTCTGGACGGTCGACCACCCGTCGACCGGCCCACTAACCAAACAGGCTATGCACGTTTGTGCACATCGGTCGACCGGCCCGGTCGACCGACTCCTGACTCGGTCGACCATCCGGTCGACCGGCAGACAGCCAGGTCAAATAATTATAGGGATTAAAACTTGGACTTTTTAATTTCAATTAAATCCCATAAAATTTCATAAATTCCACAAAAATAAGTTCTTATAAGACCTTTGAAATACAAATATATATGACTAAAATTCAACACATATTATAAATAATTTGAACCATTTTTGTGATATTAAAATTTGGCTTAAACACAAAATCGGTATTTTTCAAAACTTGAATTTTTAAAATGTAAAACCGTTTTCTCCAAAACTTATATAAATACAAAAACATAATATTGAAATAACTTTAAAGCATATTATATATGGATAGAATCCAATATACATATAAGATATATATATATCTATGTTTTTGACATGAAATCTAATACCGGTTAAATCGAAAACCAAAACCAATAAACTTTAAACTTGTGTGTGCATGTGAACTTGAGCATATCAATACTATCTACCTTTACACAAGATCTAAACATACTAAACTAAACACAAATTGAAGTTTTCTTGTCTCCAAGCCGACTCGATCCAAACGCGATCCAACGAGCTTGATTCCAACCGAGTACTAGATGCGATCTTGACGCTCGAGCTCTTGAATCAACATATGAAAACTTCAGAACTCCTTTTTGAAGCTGAACACCAAATAATATCTTGATCAATCACTGAAACTATTTAAACACAAGATTATTAGTAAAGTATAACTACATGTGTTAATCATCATCAAAAGTAGAGTGATGGGCCTCTGAGCCAACAATTTCATTCATACATTGGGGACAATGCATGAGATAAGTGTGGGGGATGGTACTTCTAAAAAAATAATTAAATAAAAAATAATAAAAAACATTTATTTTAACATATATTATTGACTAATTTTAGGTTGTTATTAACATAACTCACTAACCTTAGGTTATTAATTTAACAAAATTTTTCTTTTTATTTCTAAAAAAATTATAAAAAATAAAAATAAAAAAAGAAAAGAAAAAAAATTTACTAACCAGACTAATATAATAATTAGCTTACTAACTTTTAGTTAATATTAACTTAACAAAAATTAAAAAAAATATTTGAAAAGGAAACAATATTTTGACTTATCTTTTGAAAGAAATCCAAGTTAATCTTAAGAATTAGGAAAATCATGATTAGGATTTCTAAAAACTTGGTCAAAATAAAATAAATTGTTGGATTTTTAGGTATAGGAGAAAAAATTGAATAAATAATTAGTCTTGATTTTTACCTTAATGAAATGTGCATACCTAATACACTTACACATCTAGGATTCTAAGACAAAGACTCTTGTGCCTTATAAAAAAATAATAATATAAAAAATTTACTAATTAAGTTGGATACATGTGCCTCAAGAAGAATAAGTATTCACGCCTAAAATTAATTTTATAAATAAAGACCTTAGGTTTGTGGCTTAGTTCACTCGAGTTCTTAAGTCCGTAGGGTGTTTTCTCACCCGGTGCCCTAAAACTGACCGGTTTGGGAGCCACTGACCTTAAGCTCGCTATAGGGTGAATTAGAAAGCGTAAGAAAACTAAGAAATATTATTTATATATGTACTAACATATCTAATAGTCAATTAGTTAGGTATGAGGGCCTCAAGAAGCCTTGATACTTATACAAAAGAAAATTAGATGAGTTATACATATTAAATATATATATAAATAATAAAGAGGCATGGGAGTCCAAGTTAAAGAATTCATAGTAAAGATTCACGTTCACAAGGATGCATATGACGTAGGGTAACAAAAAAGACTATATAAAAATTCAATTTTAACTCTTACCTAAAATTGATAACGAATTATTGTATAGAGACCAAGTTCAATAATAAATAAAAATGATAATCCTAAAACTTATAGATTGCTTAGTTTCTTCAAACATATTTCAAATATTTCTCTTCTTTTTCAAACTAAAAAAAAATTAATCACTAGCATTTTCTTTTTCTTTTATGGATTTTGTGGGTGTAATCCACTGAAAACCCTCACGAGACAACACTCGTCCTCTAGGGATAACCTAGAAATTTAACGGCTTGTTGCACGTGCTAAGTGCAATCGTGATTCCTACGAAAGTGAGTTAGAATAGGTTAGTTTTTATTCAATTTTCCTTTTTTCTTTTTATTTTTACTCGAGACGAGTAAAAAGATAAGTGTGGGGGTGTGATAGGTAATCAAAAGTGCATATTTATCATCATATTTCCCTACTTATTCTTTTATAAAGCACTGCTACGTAACATTTTATTGTTTAGTATTGTGCAGGCCTTGAGTAATTAAAGAATAAATAAATGAAGCTCAATTGAAGCCCAAAAAGACCACAAGCCCACATGCATGATTTATTTTAGTAATTTAGAAGTTTCTATCTTATCTAACCTAATCTAAACTTGAATTTCAAATTATTAATACTCAGAAACAGAGAAACACAGCATAAAATCGAATCTCTCCCTCTCCCTTCTTCTGTAGCTCAGATTCCGAAGTGAAAGTGAAGAAGTAGCTCAGATTCTGTAGCAAGATTCGTTCTGAAAGAAGACTCAGAAAATTCAACAAATTTTTTAATAGAATTGTTGTCTGGATTTGTGGCTCTCCTTGCTCTACAGTAGGTGTTCCTCTAAAGTAAAGACAAATATTCTCTTTGAGATTTGTCTTGTTCATGCTGCTTTGATAATCCTATGAAGGTACTAGTTAACTACGGTTCGACCGTACTGTGATTTGGTAGTGCTATCCAAATACTGTGAATGAGTGTTGTATCTTGGGAGACCAGCGTCCAGTAACTCGTTAGCACCGTAGCGGGGGACGTAATTGTCTTAAGGAGATTCGCTATAAGCGTACCTCACTCCAAGTACTTTATAAGTGAATTAATATTCTTTATACAGGGGTTATACTGATTTACAATATATTGAGACTGACTTATAACAGTCTAATAAGTGTTTAATCAAGGAAGGTAATTGAAAGGTGGTTCTGTAATTAAGGAACGTTCTATTGAACGGAAAACCTCCCATCTGATATTCACCGAGCTGACCAATTAGATCGGTAATATTGATTAGTTGTCAGATTGATTCTTAGAACTAACACTTGACACAAAACCAACTTTCTAGGAAGGATGTCTCAGTTCTAAAGGAAGGACCAAAGATGCAGTGGATTTAGATCATTGCTTCTTCCTAAATCAAGAAAATAAGGAGGAAAAAAAGGAGAGGGAGGGGATGGTATACCAAGTAGCAACAATCACCATCCCCGTGATGCAATGAAGGAACTGACGGGCGAGCCCCATGTAACAATCAAGAGCGGAGTTCGTAAGGCTCATACAGGCCAGCCCTTGAAGCTCGATGGCAACCAGCTAGAGACTCCAATTGCCCCCCGTTGGGTCAACAAAACCACCAATCAAAATTAGGTGAGTGACGAATATAGAAATTCTGTGGGTTGAATTTCCATCCACACTACTACCCAAGCTCAATGTTAGGTGTGCACAAAGGAGTTTTTTAGGACTAAAGTATAAGGAGAAGTTACGAGAAATTAAGAAAATACTCAAACCATATGCACAAGTTCTCACACGATCCCAGAGAACACAAAAGATTTGGAAGGAACCCTAAAGATTTGGTCAGAGAAGGATTAACTTGGGACTTCAAATATGTTGAACAACATATAAACGAAATGGCAATTGAACTGGAAAATAAATAGATGTAGTCCACTCTCGTACCTTTGAAACATCATTCAAGCTCATGTAAGGTATCATAGAATGTTGCGTGGTGACAAAGGTTATTATCAGTTGCATTAATGTACTTTCTGATAACCACAATTAAATATGAAACCTACTATTTTGTCATCTTTAAATCCCTTGACCGGGAAAACTATCAACTGCAATTACCACTGGCACAGAACACAAGATTTACATCGGTTAAAAACCGACTTTAAATTTAATCAACATCGGTTTTATAACCGACTTCTATCCATGACTCGTTAAAAGTCACATATATATATATATGACGTCAGTTTTTAACCAACATCATATATTGGGATATAACATCAGTTTTCGGTCAAAAATATGCTGTTAAAAGATTTAAGATCGGTTTCTCAAGAACCAGCACTAAAACTAAGTTTATTTTTTTAAAAAAATCGTTCTCCTCCCCGCCACCATGGCCGTCTCGTCGCCCGCCAGAGTCATTCTCGTCACCGCCGCCGAGGTCATTCTCAACAACAACATCAACCATATTAGTGGATTTCTCCAATGCATTGAAAAATATATTTGTATGACAAAATAACTCAGATGAGCTGCATAAGATTGTCATTCTTTGGCACAAGTAGGAAAAAGGTGATGAAGTTTTCAAAGAAAATCAAAGAGATTGCTTGCTTCATTTTGCAATATTGTTATCGAGAGCAAGAGATTCAAAATATAAAACAGAAAAGCTTAAAGAACCTCCTTCTCCTCCTCCATCGTTGTCGCTGTTGCTTCCGCTGTCTCCACCGCTACTGCTACTGCTCCCGCTTTTCTCCACCGATGCTAAAGCTCACACCGTGGCAATTCGTGACGATCCACGAAAGATGGTGATGATCCATGTGATATCTTCTTCTTCATCGGTAAAGTTGTTGATTTGCCCGCCACTATTGTGGCTGCTGCCGCGGATGCCGCGGATGCTATAGCGAGCAAGCGAGCAGAGGAAAACGACTGATATCTTCTTCTTGAAATTAATTAGGAGACAAAAATCAAAATCAAAATCAAAATGAAAAATCCTCCATCATTGGGTTTGGCGTTGGCTTTGATGGTGGTTGTGTTTTTGTGGTGAATTGAATTATGAAAAAAAAGAGGAACCGCTGGGATTGACGAGTAAAAAGTGAATTAATGGTTGAGATTTATTGTGTTTTCTGAAGGGGGTATCGCTGAGTGGTAGGTGAAGAAGAAAAAAAGTTGGTTCTAATTGAACCGACGTTAAATCCTGGCCTTTAATGTTGGTTCCAATTGAACCAACATTAAAGGCCCCGACATTTGAAGTCAGGCTGTAAAATCGACGTTAAAATTTTAATAATCGCAAAAATATTATGTTACAAAGCACCGACCTTCTTTGATTTGTATAATAAGTACATTAAGTGAAATTTTCTTATAAGAACTCACATAGAATGTTGAGCCAACACAACAATGCCAACATAGATATGATATGCTCATGACAACTTCTTAAAAATACACATGACACAAGTGTCTTACACGCGTGTTAGACGTGTGACGATATGAATCATGACACAGATAAGAGCCTCTGTGCTACATAGAATAGAACAATTTCAAGTAGATTCTAAGTGTTGATTTTCCTCTCTTCCATAGAAGCAATATCTCCTTTGCTACATGAATACAACGTAATATTACACAATATTACACGACACAAACATGAATACAACTTAAGGACATGGAGACGTGACTGTATATGTTTGTACGTGTGCAATGTGCACACACATGTGACTACTTGTAATATGTTGGTTTCTGGGATCAATCTGACAACTAATCAATATCGCTGAAATATCAACAATCTAATTGGCCAGGTCGGTAAATATCAGGTGGGAGGTTTTTCGTTCAATAGAACGTTCCTTAATTTAAGAACCACCTTTCAATTTCCTTCCTTGGTTAAACACCAATTAAACTGGTATAAATCAGTCTCAATATACTGAATATCAGTATATCCCCTATATAAAGAAATTAATTCACTTATACAGTACTTTGGAGTGAGGTACGCTTAAAGCGAATCTCCTTAAGACAATTACGTCCCCCGCACCAGTGCTAACGGGTTACTGGATGCTGGTCTCCCAAGATACAACACTCCTTCACGGTATTTGGATAGCACTACCAAATCACCGTACGGTCGAACCGTAGTTAACCAATACCTTCACAGGATTATTGAAGCAGCGGGACAAAGACAAATTTCGGGAGAATATTTGCCTTTACTTTGGAGGAGCACCCACTGTAGAGGAAGAAGGAAATTTGAAGAATATTCTTCTTCGGAAGTCCCAGATTCAGACAACAATTATATTAAAGAATCTGTTGAATTTTCTGAGCCCTCTTTCAGAACGAATTTTTGCAGAATCTCTTTTGGAAGTCGCTTCGGAAACTGAATTTCTCACTTCCCGTTGGAAGTTACTTCAAGACAGAACTTCACTTCAGTCCCAGTTCGGAACGCAGAGAGAGAATTCGGAGCGTTATTTATAGTGCTCTGGGAGGGGCAATCTGACAGACAGCCGTTGGCGGGGCGGTTCGGATCCGGATAGCGGAGCGGGTATGCTCGTAACCCATACCCGTGAGACCCGGTTCAAAAAGAACAGGGTCGGGTAGGGAACCCCGAACCCGAACCCAGGCCCGAGCCCGGTGCCACGCATGTGTGGGCATGGTTTCCTCCCAATCGCGCGCGAAAACTCCAAGTACCCAAAGGGCACGCCCTTTGTTCCCAATTTTCTCTATTTAAACACTACAAACTTCCATCCCATGGCCAATGTGGGACTAAATGCCTTTAACTACCTTTAGTCCCATTTTGACTTTGAATTAGGCAATCTTTAGACTTGAATATCTCATTCATTCGAAGTCGGAATTGAACATGTGAATATACCACGTTCATCCCCAATGGAAGGAGAACACACTCCAACCATCATCCAATTGATTCGATCAACGGATCTCGCCCTAATTCAATTCAAAGATTCACATATATATTCTTCATATTCCAACATAATATACATCAAACTTCAAGGGTTAGGCCATATTTATTGGAAATGAAGAAAAATAAATAAAGTTTAATCATCTAAATCAGTAGCACCTAATCAAGTAACTACAAACAAAATTTGAAAGTCTGATCTAATACCTCACCTAACACAAGTCTATCATGCAGTCCCTCACATGTTCACAATTTCTATACATATGGTGTCCCGTTTATGTCAAAGTGTCTTTTTTATCTTAATTTAAGTGTGCGCTAGGATGTCCAGCACGTGATATTTAAAATTTTTTTTTTAACGGAAAAAAGGGCCAACGCGGTTCTAACACCCAAATTTTTGGAAAAATCCCGCACTGTTTTGAAGTGTTCAATACATGTTAAAGAAGTTTCGTCCAAGTGCTAGTGTCCTATTTTTATTCTTTTTCCTACAATCTCTTTTGTCGATTGAGACTCTTTTAGTATTAGCCCATTTGGTATTCATTTCAAAAGAGTTTTAGGGTGGCTTTGTTAAAATATCCCCAAAAAAAAACAAAACAAAACAAAACAAAACAAAAGGAAAGAAAAAACAAGAAACAAAATATTGTGTGGAATATCTTAAGTTTATGGAGTGTCAAGAAGGGGGCTCTTTTTAGTTCAAGGAGAGATTTTCCATAAGACTTGATAACCAAATGATCATTGGGTACAATGCCTTTTTCAGTCATGCAATTAAAGACTCATTAGGTGAAGTGCGCACACATATGTATGTGTATGATCATATGGCGCTTAACATAGCGCATGTGATCAGGCTTTTAAAATGCAACTCATAAGCGTGTGCGCAAGTCGACGTCTATCATTTTTCTTATACTATGTACTATGTAATTCCTCGACTGCTGCTGCGGGGGGTCTTTATGATATATTGCCTTTACTTCTTCTGCATCTTAAATCATTATAAAAAATTTGTGCATCTCATACTGTCAACGCCGGTTGCGTTATTGAAGGGGATGCACACAACATGTTTCCTTCTCCATCACTTTCACTGTGGGATTGAGACAGACTTTTATGGTTCCTCTACTATGCCTATTCATTTACTACCTTTTTCTTTTTCTTTTTAGAGCAGAGGCTATTAGTTTTGAATCTAAAGCTTCTCATAACACAACCTTGCACCATTTGAACCGTTATCACTAAGACAAATCTGGGTGACATTCATTATCTTGTAAGTTTCATCTTGTGTCCATACCTATGTTACTACGGAAACATTGAACCTCTTTTGTTCCATGATTACAAATGTACATTCCGAACTATGAGCCACAACAACTTGGAATGAAGATTTCAACTTTTTGTAGGGGTCAGAATCTGACCACTTCCTAAGATCACGACATGTGTCCCGCGGCTCCCGTCGCACCAAGAGTGTCTCAAGTGGACAACGAACTCGAGTTACCAATTGGCTCACATTCAACTCCGAGGAGAGAGCTCGGGTCTTACCCTGAGCTCACATTCAACCCCAAGAATAGGACCTCAGGCTTTGTCCTGTGCTCACATTCGACCTTGAGGAGAGGACCTGGGCCTTTTCTTTCCCCGACATCCGCTACTACCAGATCTCTTCCCAGCCTCCACGATAAAGGCTCTTCGCGGAGATTCTCGCTTTCACTGGACACAGCTCAGCAGCGGGTTTCCTGAATCGTGAAGGTAGTTATGTTGTCATGATATCCTCACATTCTAAATGATCTTTTATTTCAGTGGGAATAGTTATGGATGATGGTGGATATCTCGACATGTTAATCCTAACAATAAAGCGCAATAATCTGAGTGGTTATGAAAAGATTCCAATGTGCAAATCATGCAGTTGTGAAAATTCGAGAAGTCCGGACTATCAATTACAACGCTATAGAGTACTTATACACTTAAAGATTCATGGAGCCGGAGAGGGCTATGACGAAAGAAATTGTATGCATAGGAATATTTTACAGAGTTCACTGTAATCTCGAGAAAATATAGTGTATTCTCTCTCTTCCACGTGGTTTTTCCCAATTTGAGTTTTCACGTAAAAATCTTTTATCTCCGCCTGTTTACTGTATTGAAACCTATAGTTTTAGCCCCGTTTTAGATAGACCCCCCTCATTTGTGGTGTGAGATTGACCGTTCGATGAATCTAGTGTTTTAAATGTCGGCCGATATTTCTGAAATGTCGTCCGACATTCGTTTTTAAGCCCTCACCGCCACGACATCTCCACCCTCATTTGCTATGACGTTTTGGAAAATATCGGCTGACATTTCGGCGAAATGTTGGACGCCATTTCGGGAAAGTATAGGCTAACATTTCAGGAAAAACCCAATGTATTGGTTGGTCTTAAAAGTTGGAGCAATTGAGAAATTTCTACAATGAGTTGTGAGTGTATGCAAAATATTAAGACAAATATACCTATTATAAACATATTTATGTAATTTTGCATAATCTGTGTATGTATTACCTTGATAAGAATTTTAAGTGTACATTATTTAAGACATTTAGGATATATATTTGTTATCCGTCATGACGTTCGAAATTTATAAGATGGCCCCGAAATATCTCCGAAATTCGAAATTCGACATCCGATTACGACATCCGATATTTCCCCGATATCCGATATTTAAAACACTGGATGAATCACATTGAAAATCTCTGTCACAAATTGATGCTTTCTGTAACGTCCCGATCCCACAGATACGGAGACACTATGGCGACGTATATACGCAGGGCAAAAATATCAGGTATATACTCTAAGCCTCAGCACAGGAAACACGTATAATATACACAATAATTCCAGCGTTAAATAAGTACAAAAATACCTACAAAAAGGGTCAGTGATCATAACAGATATGAAAAGAGGGATAAATAAGATAATAGAAACAAATAACAAAGATACCTATAAATTGGAAAGAGTGGCGTCTCAAAAGAATCTCGAAAAATATCTGGTACAACGATATCTCTGATCTCCAACCGGGGCACGCAAACCCAGGGTCATCAGAAAGCGACCTAGTGAGTGGTAAAATGAAAAAATAGTAATATATATATATATATATATATATATATATATATATTATAGTAATACAGTCACGATAATAATATATAATACATGTTTAATTACCGGTGATACAACATAACGATAGAAAACAATCGGGAGAAATATACAAATGTTATATTTTAACATCATCAATACATCGCATGATATAATCGAGTCATTACCACAATAATATCCAGTATAATAGCGTATATGTGTATTAGTGGTATATGAACATGCACAAATAGTGTCGTGTGTATCAGTATATGTGTAACGATGAGATATAATTAAAATAATAATATCAGTGCGATACAGGATATGTGTGATATGTCCACAAGTATATATATACAATAATAGTGTCCAATAAAACAGATATCTACGTGTAATATCAGTGTCCCAGTAATACAAGGGTAGTGCCTCAGTGTTGTCAGTGGGTTAGTAATGGTGGTTATACCACATAATCGAGTGTTAGATTTCCTATTTATAATAACGATTACAATATTAGTAAAATGATAAATATCACAAAATTATTATATATATAATTATCTATTTTAATTATTAATTCATTATCTAATTTACTTATTAAAATTATTAACTTATTAATCTTGAGATTTAAACAATTCCATCTATTAATATAATAAATCAAGAAATAAAATAAATTATTATTATGTTATTGATTATGTTTAAAGAACAATCATGTATGTTTTAATTACATAAATTTACTGACTATTACATTTTATTAAAAAATAATTATAATAATTTACCGATAATCAAGATTTATTGGATAAAGAAATCAACTAATTTTATTAAACACAATAAAATATAATTTATAAAAGAAAAGCACTCACAAACTGGCCATGAAAAGTAACTCTCTTTCTTATGATCGCAACGGTTACAGAATCGTCCAGATCGGGCACCAGATGCTCAAGATATAGCCCTGACACTAAAATCAATAAACATGGGTTAAATATATAATATAAAGATTTAATTTATAAATATTATAATTTATGAAGGGTTTTTTATGTAAAGTTATCTTCATAATGAATCGGGTTTGGGTTGCTAGTGGGTCGGGTTCAAATCCACAACCCGATTCCATTTAACCAAGAAATAAAATAAATTATTATTATGTTATTGATTATGTTTAAAGAATAATCATGTATGTTTTGATTACAAGAATTTACCGACAGTTATATTTTATTAAACAATAATCATAATGATGTACTGATAATCAAGATTTATTAAATAAAGAAATCAACCAATTTCATTAAACACAATAAAATATAATTTATAAAAGAAAAGCACTCACAAACTGGCCATGGGAAGGTAGCTCTCTTTCCCACGATCGCAACGGTTTCAGAATCGTCCAGATCGGGAACCGGATGCTCAAGATATAGCCCGGACATAAATCAATAAACATGGGTTAAATATATAATATAAAGATCTAATTTGTAAATATTATAATTTATGAAGGGTTTTTATGTAAAGTTACTTTTATAATGAATCGGGTTTGGTTTGCTAGTGGGTCGGGCTCAAATCCACAACCCGAATCCATTTAACTTAAGTGGTTAAGAGTTATTGGGTAATGGGTTTACTGGGTTTGGACTGGGTTTATTGGATTTAAACCCAATAGAGAGAAAAAGAGAACGAGATGAGAGGGGGGAGGGGTTGGCGGCAGGCAGCCCAGCCCCGCTGGCGACGCCGCCCACAGAGAGAGAGAGGGAGAGAGAGAGATGGGGGGAGAGGGGGGGAGAGGGGGAGGGGGAGGGGGAGAGAGAGAGAGAGAGAGAGAGAGAGAGAGAGAGAAGAGGAAGAACAGGAAGAAGAAGGAGAAGAATAAGAAGAAGAACAGGAAAAGGAATAAGAAAAAGAAAAATAAGAAGAAGGAGGAGGGGAGGGAAAGGAGAAGGAAGGGGGTGGCGTCTGGTGGCGCGTCGGCCACCAGAGCGCGCCAGCCTGCCAGCAGCCTTGCTGCCAGCGATCTGGCCTCCCTGGCTGAGAACAGAGAAAGAGTGAAGGAGAGAGATACAGTGAGAAAGAGAGAGGGAAGAAAGAGAGAGAAGAGAGAGAGAGAGGAGAGAGAGAGGGAGAGAGTTTATTAGGAGGAGAGAGAAAGATAAGAGAAAGAGAGAGAGAGAGAGTAAAGGAAAGTAAAAAAGAAAGAGAGAGAATGGCGGTGGCTAATGGCAGTGGGGAGGCTTGGGGAAAAGAAAGAAGAAAAAATAGAAAAAGAATTTAATATTATTTTATTCGGTAAAAATTTGTCTAGCTCCAAATAGTTCCTAAAAATTACATAAAATAGAAAATATTATGTTGAGAAGTAATGTGAAATTAGATTATAGAAACTATCTGGTTTGCAAGTTAAAAATTCTGGAATGTATCGCGGATACTGGGCGATATTGGTTTGACCGAATTTTAGATAAATTCAGAAAAATCTCCAAAAATATCATAACGTAGATAATACGATTCTAAGATACAAGCTGAAAATAGATTTCCAAAATTTAGCTTCATTTGTGAATTAAAAATAGTAGAGCCGATTACCGGTATCGGTCGACACCGAATTCAGAGATTTTCCAAAATAATTCAGAAAAATTTCAGAAAATTCTGAAAAAGCTAAAATATTAGAAAATAATATCTGAAACTGAAACTGGCTCAATCTGACTTCCAGGAGGTTAAATTAACTATGTACGTTGTATCGAGTACGACACTGTGATACATACATCTAGGATCAGGGGGTTACACTTTCATTGAGATCTGATTCTCTACACTCAAGATTTATCCCCTAAAACTCAGGAATCTTTCTCAAAAACCTCTTCTATGTCAATAATGACCCCAAAAAAATAAGTCATCAAAAGCACAATGTCAGAAGGTAAAGCAATCGAAGCTGCTAAGGCACAATACCTTCACTAACCGGCGACCAACCACACATCACCGAGGACACAGGCTCCTCATGGCGACAAAATCTAGTTGTCAGTATCCAGCCCTCACAGCAGCGTGAAGAACAACTCCCTTAGATGCTTTACGAGATCATAGAGCAGATGAAGGAGCAACATGTGCAATAAAACTACGAAAGGTAAAATATGACTCTCAATCGCGGGAGCATTCTCCAGGAGCAAGAGAAGTTGAGACTGCTCAATAACCCCTAACCCAAGTCATAGTCCTCCAGAAAAACTCAGTGCAAATGAAGGGTGACCTCGAGAACAACAGGTCTCCCAACCTCTACACTCTCGATGAACTGATCCAGAAGCGAATCGGGGAGCCCAGACTGCTGGATCACCCGACTCTAGCTATCATGATCCATGAGTCTTCTCTCTCCAAAGAGATCCAAAAGAACGAGTTCTCGAAGAAATTCTCCACTCTGATATTCGACTACTACTCCAGAGTAAGTGATTCAGTATAACATATCTGCCACTTTCGGGACAAGATGATGATCTACTCCCGCAATAATCCTGTAACCCCCTGATTCCTGATGTACGTATCACAGTATCAGTACTCCAGATACGACGTACAAAATTGATTTGACCTTCCTGATAGTCAGATTGAGCCAATTTCAGTTTCAGGTATAATTTTTCAATATTTTAGATTTTTTAGAATTTTTTGAAATTTTTCTGAATTATTTTGAAAAAGCTCTGAAGTCGGTGTCGACCAATACCGATAATTGGCTCTACTATTTTTTTAATTCACAAACGGAGTTAAATTTAGAGAATCTACTTTCATCTTGTGTCTTATAATCATATTTTCTATGTTAGAGTACTTTTGGAGATTTTTCTAAATTACTCCAAAATCCGGCCAAACTGGTGTCGCCAAGTACCTGCGAAATCTTTCAGGTTTTTTAATTTGCAAATCAGACTGAATTTCTTCAAACCGTTTTCATATTATGTCTCAGGATAATATTCTCTATTTTATAATTTTTTTGGGATTCGTTCGGGACTAATTCAATTTTGACCCAATTAAATATTTATTAAATAATATTAATTTCTTCATTTCCTTCTCTCTTTCTTTCTTTTTCTCCTCCAACAATCAAATTATTCCTTCTCCCCAAGCTTAGCCACCGCCACCCAACTGCCTCCTCCTTATATAAAATCCCACTCCCTCTCTCGTTCTCTCTCTTCCATCTCTCTCTTCTTTATCTTTATCTCTCTCTCTCTTACTCACTCTCTCCCCCATCTCCATATCTACAGGTCAGGGGGGGCTTAACCACTGCCCGTGGTCAGGCCAGGCCGCCGGCGCCACCCTCTCCCCTTCTCTTCTTTTCTTCTTCTTCTTTTTCTCCTTCTTCTTTATGCTTCTCTCTCTCTCTCTCTCATTCTCTTTGTTCCTCTTTCGTTCTCTGCTCCCGGGCCACTGCCGGCGGCGGCCCCTCTCGCCGTTGGCGGCCTTTCCTCTCTGGCGGCCAGCTCAGCTGGCCGGCGGCCACGGTGGAGCACAGCGGCAGCAGGTGCTGCTGCTACTGATTGTTATTGGGTTCACAACCCATAACGGGTGTAAACCCCTGAATCGCTTAGTAGGGTTGGGTTTATACCCAAACCCGTTAACCCATTAACCCAAATTCATATAAATCAATTGGGTTTGGGTTTCGGATCTAAACCCGACCTGTTGGCTACCTAAACCCGCATCAAATAAATAAAGTTGATATTATAGAAAACCCCCTGATAATTTATACTAATTGCAATTGATATATTTTATTACATATTTAACCCCTTTATATGGTTTCTAGCGTTCGGGCGATATTTGGAGCATCCGGAGCCCGATTTGGACGATCCTGAAACTGTTGCGATCGTGGGAAGAGAGCTACCTTTCCATGACCAGTTTGTGAGTGTTTTTATTTTATAAATTATAATTTTATCATGTTGAGTGAAATTGGCTGCTTTATTTAAATAAAATATGATTGCTAGTAAATCCCCGTTATTAATATTTAATACATTGTAGACATTGTTAAAACAATGTAATAAACATTGTAATTGGAATATACATGACTGCTCTTTAAACACGCTTAATAATAAATCATTCTTTTTCTTGGTTCATTATCTGTAACTTAAAATTGAGTAATTAAAAGACATTGATAAAGGAAAACCCAGATTTATAGTTAAATACGGTAGCGTATGTAATTGTATGATATCGATCATGTTCATAATCTTAAAATCATTACAATAAAATAATAATAAGCTGACACAAATTCATGTCATCTGGATACTGGCACCAGTACACTGGATATTCTGCTTCTTGTCTACACTTATTACACTTAACACTGTCATTCCATGTAATTGTATCACCACTGCACATATATTGTTACTCTGGATGTCTATTATTTCATGTTCATGTGCCACTGACATACTGGCCACTATTACAGCATGTCCCTGGACACCATTATTTCAGGTGTTGTATCACTGTTACACGGTCACAGTTCTTACACGTATTAGTACTAGCGTTACACGGATATTCTAAGACATGGGACACTGTTATCATATGTGGATACATGTTATACTGAACATTGTTATTGCATGTACTTATAAACTTATTACACTATGCATCGATATTATAATTTTATTCATATCTACTGTTACATAGATTCACCTGCATGCGATGCTTGTCTTTGTATTCCCATTATAGTGAACACTGTTCATGTTATATTGATTATTGTTACATGAGTATTTCTTTATTTTCGCTACATGATTATTTTCCGTTACTGATACTGATATTCCCGTTACTGGACATGTGAGCTGTTGATATGTGATGTATGGAATCTCACATCTATTATTTCTCATTTCCCGTTATCTTATTTTATGCTATCAACAGAGCTCATGTCATGTTATCATGCTACATGTATATGTATTGTTCTTGTTCCTAATACTCTGTGCACATTAAATGTACCATGTCCTGTTATCATGCTACATGTACCATGTACTGTTCTTGTTCCTGATACTCTGTGTAAATTAAATGTGTTACATATAACATGGGGTTGGGGGAGACTTGACGATTGACTAGATCTTGTCAGGTGGATGTCTGGATCCATTGTTTGTCCCACTGCAAGGGACAAGGTAGTGCTGGCTACCGACCGTTATAGCTCATGAGCTCCCGTTTCCTGTTATGTTATTAGCTCATGGAGCTCCCGTTTCCCGTTACTTGTTTCACCCTAGCGGTTGGCCCTGGTCTTAGCAGCCAGGGAGTCTTGGTAAGGCCGTGATCCCGGGTATGCACGGGATACACCCACCCAATTAGAGTTCCTTGACCATTAGGTTTCCAATTAACATAATAAAATGATATAAACAATAGTGATGACATGAACACTTGTTATTTGGTCACTCTCTCGTTTGGATAATGGTACCCGTATGTCATGTCCGGATGAGTTCGACTAGAGTGCGGGTTCCAGTATGAACTGCCAGTGGTATGGGACACTGGAAGAGATTGATTAAAATACCAGGTGGTACAGATTGTTATTATTGTATAAATAACATGACTTACTTGATTCATATATATTATTGTTTCGTTGTACTTGTTATTGTTCCTGATACGTTATCCATGATCATGTTACATGTATACGTTGTTACATTGCTTGGTACATGTTACACTTACTATTATAGCGCACTACTATGCATATCATGTATTGTTCTGTTCCATATATTCTTCGTGCATATACCATGCTTGTACACTCATGACACTATAACAAGATTATTCATGTTTCACACTGACACCGTCAGGTTACTATTATGGTATCCACAATCATGTCACCTGTATATCTTGTTACACTTCTTGATATTTGTTACACTCCATGTGATAACACTCTCATGTATATATATACTCTGCATTGCATATATTTTGCTTTATGTCTACGTTGTAACCTTCATTAGTGTATATACAAAGCACAGTAGTAAGGTTATGTTGCATACTGCACATCTACATGTTCATTTCCATCACGTCATCATCATACAACAGTATGTATTATATAAAACTGGAGACTACTGTAGACATGACCCGATGATAACATGCTAGTTGATGATAACATGCTAGTAGACATGTACATATACATAATGGTATTAATATATGACATTTTATGTTTCTACTGATTATTAAATTCCTATTATATGGCATCACTGATACATAAACATGTATTATATATTATTATCGTGCTTGTATTACTATAGTATATATTACTGCCTCCTTCATTTTACCACTCAGTAGGTCGCTTTCTGACGACCCTGAATTTGCGTGCCCAGGTTGGAGATCCCAGATATTGTATTGGCAGATATTGCATTGGATTCACATAGGAGACTCATCATCGAGACCATTCATAGGTATCTTTGTGATTTATTTCTGTTATCTTATTTAGCCCTATTTTCATATCTGTTATGATCACTAGCCTCTTTCTGCAGGTATTCTTGTACTTATTTAATGCTGAAACTCTTGTATATATAGAGGCTATTTCCTATTCTGAGGCTTAGCGTACGTACGTGAGGGTATATCCGCCCTGCGTATGTACGTCGCCATAACGCCCCTGTACCTGCGGGATCGGGGCATTACAAATCCAGTCATGTGCCTCACCTTTTTTGCTAGCCTGAAAGACGTGGCCTTGGACTAAAACTACTCGCCGCCACCACATTCTCTTCACAATTTCGCTGAGGTGACCAAGGCATTTCTTACTGATTACGCCTCCCGCCAAGAGGCCAAGAAGAATAACAACCGCCTTTTCTCCATCAGAATGAAATAAGAGATAGCCTCAAGTCATACATCAACTTCTTTCAGAACTAACTAACCAAAGCCTCCAATTGTGGGAGAAAGTTACCGCCCTTGCATTTATCAGCTGGCTGCAAGTTGCTCACCCCCCTGTACAAATACCTCCTAAAGCATACAATTTTCAAGATGAGCGAGGCCCTTTCCCAAACTCAGCCTTACATCAAGCTTGAAGAGGCAATGAAGGCTTCTTACAACCACTCCATGAAACCGGGAGATGGTGGAGGGAATCAAAGTCTCCCCTACGAAGCTCCCGACCATGCTAAACATCGACATCGGGGCGACCTGCTTACAAGAAGCAAGTGCTCCCGATCCTCTCCCTGAGTTCGCTTCGAAGAAACAGTTCAATGGAATGCTTCATTCCGTTGAATCTTCCGATCAATGTAATCTTCAACACAATCAAATATTAACCATGGGTCAGGCACCCAATACCACTCCAGCGCAATCCTTCACTCTCTAGGTCGGAGGAATACTGCTCTTATTATGAAGGCAAGGGACACCAAACTATCTACTATTGGGCCCTCCGGAAGTATCTGGAGGAGTTTGTAAAATAAGGCTTTGAAAGTACACCTAAAGGGGGGTGAATATGTGTAAAGCTAATCTAATTACAAATAATACGGAATTAAAACTAAATGCAACACACTTAGTGTAACCAAAGAGTGCAGCCGAATTCCCGGTGAAGGACTCTGGACTATCTCCTCTAAATTCCTCTAAATAAGAGTTGAGGTGCTATGTAAAGTTCTCTTGGTTTAACACAAGTGAGGCACACAAACAAACCAAGCATATATGAATGATATGACAATATAAATCAATGCAAGGTAAATAAGAGAGAGAGTTAAAGATAGTGGATCAAACACAAACACCAAGATATGTTTCGAGTTTGAGCACCCACCCAGCTCTACGTCCCCGCCTTCACACAGAAGGATTTCCACTAACTCGTCCACACAGGACTTCCTACACAGGGAACCTCCACTAAGAATTTGGGTAAATACAATTTGAGAGTACACAACTCCTCTCTCAATAAATACAACCTCTCACTAGAGGCTAGGCACAAAGCCAACACAAGATCAACCTCACAATTGAGGGATAAGGCTCAAAGCCAGACAATAATCACCTCACACTTGAGGGATAAGGCACTTAGCCAACACACAAACAATCACCTCTCCACTTAGAGGGATTCCAACACAACCTCCACAATCACCTCTCGCTAGAGGGATATCAACACAATCACCTCTCACTAGAGGGATGTCACAAAGTAAGGAGGGTTACAACACTTGGTGTTCTCTCTCAACCACAAACTAATTTTTTCACAAAATAGATCCTAATAGATAGGATAGATAGACAAGCTCAAGTGTGAGAAAATAAAGTGTTTAAAAATGAAAACAATAAAGAAAAATACTTGGGAAAATCACAAGATAGATGTTGAAATAAAGATAAAAAAATCAATTCCCAAATACTCTATTTTTCTTTGATTTTTCCTACACCTTAAACAAATGAAGATTGATCTTTTAAACCCAAAAACTCTTTTAAAACTTGTAACTAAAACACTTAAGAAGATGAGGATTTTTGCTCTTGAAATTATTATTGAAAAACATCCAAGGAATGGGGTATTTATAGCCCAAACAAAATCTGCCCGTTGGCACCAGGCAAAGGTCAGAAATGATCTTCCGGTCGACCGGGCGGTCGACCGGCCAACGGTCATATTTATGACCGTTGAGCCACCGGTCGACTGGCCAGTCGACCAGAAACTTGAAACAGAGAGTAGAGCTCTCTGCCGGTCGACCGGGCGGTCGACCGGGGCCATTTCCAGAGAGCAGAAGCTCTATGGCGGTCGACCGGCCTCCCAGCCAGGGCTGCGTGCATGTTCTGTGCACGTCAGTTGACCGGACCGGTCGACCGGCAGACAACCTGGTCCAACATTATAGGGATTAAAAACTTGAGTTTTTATCTTCTATTAAATCCCATAAAATCACATAAGTTTCACAAAAATCAGTTCTTATTAGATCTTTGAAATACAAATATGTGTGACAAAAATTCAACACATATTATAAACAATTTGAATCATTTTTGTGTTTTTGAAAATTTGCCTTAAACCAAAATCCGTATTTTCCAAAACTTGAATTTTTGAAATGGAAATCCGATTTTTTTAAAACACGTGTAAATACAAAAACATAATATTTAAACAACTTTTAAGCATGTTGTATATGGATAGAATTCAATATACATGAAAGATATTATAGCTATGTTTTTGACATGAAAACCAAAAATATGTTTTGTTTAAATACAAAACTCCAAACTCATGAAATAGACTATCAAAATAAGTTTTTCTAAATAGATGAAGTATAGATGTATATAGATCAAATCTAATATACATTAAACCATGTAAACTTGTTTTGATTCTATCTATTCATGAAACCATATGAAAAACCGAAAAATCAAAACATGAAACTTTAAACAAGTGTGTGTATGTGAACTTGAGCATATCAACACTATCTAAACTTTACAATGATCTAAACACAATCTTAAATTAAACAAACTGATGTCTTCTTGTAGAACTCCGTCTCCAAGTCGACTCGATCAAAACACGATCCAACAAGCTTGACTCCAACCGAGTGCTAGATGCGATCTTGACCCGCGAGCTCTTGAATTACCATGTGAAAGCTCCAAACACCTTTGTTGAAGCTAATCACCTACTAATATCTTGATCAAATATCTGAAACTAAAAATCATCATCAAAATTAGAGTGAAGGGCCTCTGGGCCAACATGCTTCCTTAAAAAGTATATCCTCACTGAAGCCACATCTTGACACCTAAAAAGTATATCCTTACTCCTGAAGCCACATCTTGACACCCGAACACTCAATCTTCACGAGAACAACATATGATCACCCGGTATAAGACGATCGACTGACTCCCCGAATTCTGAGCACACGAGATGTACCTCCTTCTAATTTTCACTTCACGTACTCATTTATGAATAAAATATTATTTTATTCTTCTAACTATGACAATACATCCCTCTATTGCAATACTTCCATCTACTCGCCCCGTAGGTGGAGGCTCCCCCACTCGGAGGCAGCGACAAGATTACTCCACAATAGAACATCCATCCACAGGCCTCGTAGATGGGATATCCCCAACTCAGAGGCGGTAACAAGATTTCTCCGCTACTTCCTTACTTTCATCCATCACAGTACAGCCATCCACTCGCCCTGTAGGTGGAGATTCCCCACTCGGAGGCAACGACATTACTCCACAACAGAATATCCATTCACATGCTCGTAGATGGGATATTCCCTACTCGGAGACGGCAACAAGATTTCTTCAATGCTGGGATTTCCCTTAACTAGGAGAAATATTTGTACGTTCCACTAATGGGATTTCCCTCACTCTGAGACGTCAATGCAGACATGCCCATGGGCTTTTCCTCGATCGTCCTACAGGAGTCGAAACCCTATGCTGTGGGATTTTTCCCACTCGAAGCTCCCACTTTGCATCTGGGATTTCTCTCTCTCAGAGCCCCCATTTGATGCTCTGCTGATGGAATTTTTCTTATTCGGAACACAAACACTAGTCTACGAGCTCCCCTCATCTAACCTACGGGCAGATGAATATATCCATCCATCCATGTTCTGCGGATGAGATTTCCCCCACTCGAGAGACAGCTCTTGTAACCCCCTGATCCCCGTGTACGTATCGCAGTATCGGTACGCAATACGACGTACAAAATTGATTTGACCTTTCTGGTAGTCCGATTGAGCCGGTTTCAATTTCAAAAATCATTTTCTAATATTTTAGATTTTTCAGGATTTTCTGGAATTTTTCTAGATTATTTTGGAAAATCTCCGTAGTCGGTGTCGACCGATACCGATAACCGGCCTTCCGTTTTTATTTCACAAATGGAGTAGAATTTTGAGAATCGGCCTTCACCGTATGTCTTAGAATCGTATTATCTACGTTTGGGCATTTTTGGGGATTTTTCTGAATTTATCGAAAATCGGGCCAAACTAGTGTCGCCCGTATCGGCGACAGCTTTTGGGATTTTTAATTTGCAAACCAGATTGAATTTCTAGAAATCGTCTTCATATTATGTCTCAGGATATTATTTTCTATTTTCTGTAATTTTTGGGCACCGTTCAGAGCTAGTCGAATATGGAGCCAATATCATAATAATAAAATAATATTATTTTATATTTCTTTTTCTCTTCTTCTTCACGAAGCCTCTCCCCCACCGCCATCCTGTAGCACCGACCTTTCCCCCTCCGTTTTAAATTCCCCTTTTCTCTCTCTCCTCTCTATTCTCTCTCTCACTCTCCCAACCTCTCTCTCTCTCCCCCTACTCTCTCTCTCTCTAATTAGCTCTCCCCTCTCTCTAATTAACCTCTCTCTCTCTCTATTTCTCTCTCTCTTCTCTCTCTCTCCCTCACTCCCCTCACTCCCTTTTCTCTCTCTGGTGGGCGCCGGCGGCACGCCGGAGGCCGGCCATGGGCCGGCGGCGTGGAAGGCCGGGGCCGGGCGGCGTGGAAGGCCGGGGCCGGGCGGCGCGGGTAGCTGGCCAGACGCCGGCCAGGCGCTGGTGGGGGGGCGCCAGCCGCAGCTCCACCCTCTCCTTCCTTCTCCTTCTCGCGGTGAGGATGGCCGGCGCCGGAGCGGCGCCGGGAGGGAGCGCCGGCGCCGGCGGGGAGTGGCGCCGGGCGACGGCCGCGCGCGGGCGGCGGGCGCCAGCAGCCGCCTGCTGCCGTGCTCTCTTTTGGGTGAAACCCAATAGGGTTTGGGTTTGGGTTTAAACCCAAACCCGACCCATTTGCATCAAACCCGACCCGTTAAGGTATATTTTCATTTAAGCCCTTATAAATTGATTAATTACTTTTAGGCTCCTGTAAAATTACAAATAGCCCCTGGATAATTTCAGTTATTACATATTTAACCCCATTTTATTACTTTCAGTATTCGGGCGATAACTGGAGCATCCGGATTCCGATTTGGACGATTCTGGATCCGTTGCGATCGTGGGAATGAGAGCTACAGGCCTATAACCAGTTTGTGAGTGTTTTTATTTTATAAATTGTCTTTTTATTATATTGATTGAACTTAGCTGCTTTATTTAAATAAAACATGATACCGGTAAAATAAACGGTAGACTGTAATCAACACCGTACTTAGAATATGCCTGATACCTAATAGACGTAGAGTGTGACATTGGATGCCTATTAGGTCATTTTCATGGACCACTGACACTCGGGCCACTAGTTCACCATATTAGTGGACACTATTATGTCATGTAGTATATAACAGTTAGATAACTATCAATCACGAGATAGGACTGTTGGACACCGTAGTTCACTAGACATGATATTCCATTATACACTGGCCACTATTATGACATGTACCAGTGAGACACAGATAGATTACACGGATACTGTCAGGTCACGGATACACTGATTCCTGTTATTATATGTATTATCACAGAGATATTACACGGATGATAGCTACACATCTATGTTCCACAAGGACACGGATATCATTACATGGATACTGTAGTTCACCGTACATGATACTAGTCACTGACCATTATTATTACATGTACATGTTGCACCGATACTATGACCCATCACACTACATGCACCACTTCATGGATGCTCGTTACACATGCATCGCTGCTACATATACTCACCGCACAAGTACACATGCATGTGTTGGTTCTATCTTCTTTTCATATGGATCACCGTGCATATTACATGTATTATTGTTCCATGTTCCCGTATTCATGTTATATGATTGCTTCCTGTTACTGATATGGATATTCCCGTTACTGGACATGAGAGCTGTTGATATGTGATATGTGGAATTCCACATCTACTGTTCCCGTTTCCCGTTATATGGTTCCCGTTATATTGTTCCCGATTCCCGTTATATTGTTCTACGCTATCAACAGAGCTCTGGTCCAGTTATCATGTTACCCGTACATGTACAGTAGTTGTTCTTGTCACATTGTAGACTGGACATATCAGATAATAATGATCACTTGGGTATGGGGGAGACTTGACGGTTGATTAGATCTTATCGGGTGATGTACTGGATCCATATTGTTAGTCCCACTGCAGGGGACGGTAGTGCTACCTACCACTAGCTCCAAGAGCTCCCGTTACTTGATTCGTGCTCCCCTCTTAGCGGAGGGCCCTGGTCTCAGCAGCCAGGGGTCCGTTTAAGGCCGTGATCCCGGGTATGCACGGGATACATCCACCCGATAAGAACTCCTCGACCATGAGTTTCCAATTAACATAATAAAACAATATACACAATAGTGGACGTCGGGAACACTTGTTATTTGATCACTCTCTCGTTTGGATAATGGTACCCGTAGGCCATGTCCGGATGGGTTCGACTGGAGTGCGGGCTCCAGTATGAACTGCCAGTGGTATGGGACACTGGTAGAGATTGATTAAAATACCAGGTGGTACTGATCGCTACTATTGTATAAATGACATGACTTGGACATGATCTGCCTGCTACATGTTTAGTTGTACTTGTTACTGTTCCTGATCATTTATCTGCTATCATGTGACATGTATACATTGCTATTGTTCCTGTTTCCTGTTACACTTTCTTTAGAGCCCTACTGCTCATGCACATGTATACTTTATTACATTACCTGGTATATGTTACACTGTATGTAGTGGCATACGATGCATGTTCTGCATTGCATATATTTTATTGTTGCAGACATATGCTCATCTGCATGTTCACCTCTATCACGTCACCACTATCATGTTCATGTCTAGTACGTCACCACTAGACAACATTAGTTATTACATAAACTGGACACGACTATAGATATGACCTGATAATGACCGATTAGGTAGTGATGGTATTAAAAGTTGACCTGTTTATATCTTTGCACTGCTTCCATGTTTAACTCTTTCTACTGTTTATATATATCCTTATTATATGGTATCACTATTACAACAGCATGAATTATCTATTACTATTGTGCATTGCCTCCTTCAGTTTTACCACTCACTAGGTCGCTTTCTGACGACCCTGGATTTGCATGCCCAGATTGGAGATTCGAGTTACCATAGCTTCAGAGAGTGCCTTGGAGTCACATGGGAGATTCCGCATCAGGACTATTTATAGGTATTTTAGTGCTTTATTTCTGTTATCTTATTTATCCTTGTTTTCATATCTGTTATGATCGCTGACCTCTTTCTGCAGGTATTCTTGTACTGCTTTCATGCTGGACCTCAGATCTATATGGAGGTATTGTACTGTACTGAGGCTTAACGTACGCGTGAGGTTGTTTTCACCTCGCGTATGTACGTCGCCATAACGTCTCCGTATCCTTGGGATCGGGGCGTTACAGCTCTGATTTGTGATATCCCCTACACGGATGCTGGGTTTACTCCCACTTGGAGGTGTTGGATCGTCATTCTGGGTTCGTACCCCTATCTAAAAATGTATCCATTCTGTCGTTGGGTTGTTCCCCCTCTTCAGGTTATTTTTATGCAGGTCCTGATGAGGATACAACCACATGTATCTAGGTATATTTATGAGGTTTTCCTTGATTGAATTATCCTCTCGGCGTACCAGTCCCGTGTGGACGTACTCTAATTGCCCCCCGAGGATAGAAGAAACGTGTACCGTGTTTTCAATTTTGTCTGTGCCTAATTAAGTGTTGTATTTACCATTTTTATTTAAATGTCTCATCGTATGCTTGTGTGTGCATCTTAACTACCACATCTAATCCTCGATTTATGTGCTCCGCATTCAGAGGTGGCGACATGCCATCCCACAAACATTCCAGTCACTCCACAATGGGATTTCCCCCACTCGAGGTCCGAGCTCTGCTGTAGGGATTCTCCCTTCTCATAGCACTGACAAAGCAGCTCTGCAGATGGGGTATCCCCCACTCAGAAGCAAATGTGAACCCATCTCCGCAGTCGGGATTTCTCCCACTCGAAGGAATTACTTACAGGTACCACAGATGGGATTTCTTCCACACGGGAGCCATACCATCCTCCTTCCCCACCATTCCAGAGCACATCCAGGACAAAGACTCCTGGAGAGTTGATCAACATTCCACGGAGGCAACCAGTTCCAAGCAAACTAACGGTTCAATAATACAGGCAAGATCAACATACTTACCTTCGCTTTTTATTAATGTACAAAACAAAATCTTATGCCTTACAAGTCCTTACATTTTCATTACAAGTCCTTTCAACATTATGATTACATCTAACAAGATGAAGTCACATCATATGTCTGTATGTCTTTAAAAAAACAGATACATTTTCAATGACAACGTCTATGACAGCATCCAAGAGATGACTCCTAAACAAGCAACCCACAACTTCTAGGAGAGCGATGATACTGAGAACTCTCAGGAAAACACTCAGAATCAAATATCACGTCTCAGATTCAACCCGAATGATATGCCGGAAGAACAGGAGTTCCAATTTTCACCCACAGCCCTCGATCAGACCCTGCGGACTCGAACGCAGTCATGGTTTTGAATCCAAATTTGGGGGATCAAAGTTCAAAGAAGCCTGCACACAACCCGTTTGGATAGATACACTCTTCATTTATCACAATATATGTTGACTATACTAATAGTTACGGTACGCAAGGGGTGTAGATCTAAGAAAATTGGGGAGTGGATATATCACCATTCCTCAAAACAAAAAAAGACAGAGAAAGAGTTTTAGTATCTAGCTCCCTAATAAAGCTCTTATTTAGATATTAGTCTCTGACAATATCATATTTAGATTTCCCCCTGCAATCTATTGCTTACTTGTCATAAGTCCCTCTAGCTAAAAAAATTATTACAAAGTAAGATATATTATATTTATCCCTAATTATAGTAGCACTTCACCTTATTACCTCTTCTTTCACTATGTGTATCAATTCAATTTATCCAATAACCTTCTTGCTTTTCTTTTTCTTTATTTTTATTAGCTTCTTTTACTCGTACTTCTCTTCGCACAAAGAATTTTTTCTAAAACTTTTGTTCAATACTATTTTGTTGATTTTTCTCACTTAGGGAACTCCAAAATTTTAGATAAATTTATAATCAAACCGAGCGAAATGAGGTTCTCCTGTGACTCTTTCGACTTTGTCCGTCCGTCTGTCCCTCAAAGAAAGAGCTATCCTCTCCTCTCTTCCAGCAGCCCTCCCCTCTCCCATCCCCCCCTCCCCTCTTCCCCCTCCTCCATCCCCCTCTCTCCTCTCTTCGCTCCTCTTCTCTTCCCCCTCTTTCTTCCTTCCCTTCTGCCTCTCTCCTCTTTGAAGCTCAGTTTTATCGCCAAGTGGTGATCTAGTTTAATATTCTAGTTAAAATTTTATTATGATTAATTGTAAATTTTAGATGAAATAAATAGTAAATAATTAATATTACTTATATCATGAGGGACTAATATTCAAATATAATATCTAAATGAGATATTTGTTATGAATCTAACTATTAAAAACCCAAAAAAAAAAAAAAATGCGCCCATCATCAATCATTATCTGGATCGCCATTTTTTCCGGCTGGCTCATTGGAATGCGATCCTTCTCCTTCTACTTTTCTCATTATTATTAATTACTAATTTCTTTCAATTTCCTTTTTTCCAATAATTACTAATTAACTAATTAATTAATTAACACCACATTGTAAATAAATAAATGATATAGAGGCCACCCGTTATAAAAGCCCCGTTCCCCTCCGTTTCCTTTTTCTCCGTTTTCTCGCCTGACAGCGTTAAGAGAGGAGGATCCCAAGAATTTCCAACAGGTATTAAAATCTCTACCCCCCACCCCCAACCAAAGATCGATCGAGAGTTTCTTCATTTCTCATTCGTCAGGTCTTCGGCCATGGCTTCGAAGCGCATCTTGAAGGAGCTGAAGGATCTGCAGAAGGATCCTCCCACCTCTTGCAGCGCAGGTATCGGATCTCTTCCTATGTGTTTTGCGCTTTTATTAGATATGGATCCGCTCGATTCTGGCGCCTTTTGTTCTCTTTTCTGAGATTCATTGCTGTGATGGGGGCAATTATTTTGGTTTTGGATGGATAAGGAAGGGATTATTGAGCGTGCTTGATCTTTTTAGAGTTTAACTGATTGATCTTGTACGGCTGGATGCCCTTTGCGCTTGTTCTGATCTAGATCTTTATCGTTTTATAGTTAATCTGATTGCTTATTGATATTTTGATTGCTATATTTTGTGAGTCTGTTTTCGACCTAGATCTGATCTTTTTTTGGAGGTACACAATCATTGAATTACTGTTTTGGTCAATAATGAATGATAGAATAATAGATGCGACTCATTGGGAACAGAATTTGGCTTTATGCTTTATTACTTGTATGAATTTAAGTTCATGTACAAGTTTATGATCATCACCACATTGTAGAAGTTAATATCGTTCTTGACTTCAATTTTTCCTGCATCTTATTGTTGTTCTGTTGCTGGATTGAGTAGCTGAAATATGATTGAACTGGGCCATTGACATCAAGTACAAATGTGGTGCTTGTGAATAATTTTTTTGATTTAAATCGTTATTCTACATAGAAAGATCACTTTTCCTGTCTTCAATGATAAGTTGTATCTAGAGACTGATCCGATGCTGGCTCGGATGGCTCTCGAAAATGAAACGAAACAATGACAGTACACAGGAGGGATTTTTTTTGTGGGTGGCTCAAGTGAGTCACCTCTTTTTGTTGTTTTTTATTTATAGAAAAAAGGAAAACCTGTTTCCCCAAAGGATCGTACGCACGATCAAGTCGTGCGTACCACATGAACGTTGCACTCCACGTTCACTCACGTTCACTGTGAGTGCCCACGTTCACAGTGAACGTGTGTCCAGTTATTCAAAAAAACATGAAATTACTAACAATCTCCCCCTAATTTTTGCTTTTGATCTGCCGCATCTTCACGACACCGATCTTTTCGCGGAGTTCATCAAACCTCTGTTTTCCCAGTGGCTTTGTCAGAACATCGGCCAGTTGTTCCGCTGTGCCCGTGTGTGCCAGCTCGATGTCCCCACGTTCCAGGCACTCTCGAGTGAAATGGAATTTCACATCGATGTGCTTACTGCGGTCATGTAACACTGGATTTTTCGCCAATGCAATGGCCGCTTGGTTATCAACCTTGATGATTGGTGCCGCGACACGAATTCATGTGATCTCCTCCAGAACGCGTCTGAGCCAGACCGCCTGGCAAGCTGCCGCCGCAGCTGCCATGTACTCAGCCTCACACGACGACTGCGCCACCACCCGTTGCTTCTGTGACAGCCATGACACAGGGTTCCCACCAAGGAAAAAGATCACGCCCGTCGTGCTCTTGCGATCGTCGATGTCGCCGCCCATGTCACTGTCACTGTATCCTTCCAGCACGAGCTCGCCAGTGTCGCGCCTGTACTGAATCCCGTACTCTATTGTTGCCGCCACATGTCGCAGCAAGTGTTTTAGCGCCGCCATGTGCTCTTGCCTTGGTTCCTCCATGAACCGACTCAAGTATCCAACACTGAACGACAGTTCGGGCCTCGTATGGAGCAAGTACCGCAAGCTGCCGATTAGGCTGCGATACTGAGTTGGATCGACCGGCGACGTCGTGCTCTTCTTGGACAGCTTCAGGCGTGTCTCCATGGGCGTCGCGCACCCGTTGCAGCTCCCCATACCGGCCTTCTCTAGTAGCTTCACGGCGTATGCGCTCTGGCATAGCTGAATCCCCCAGCGGCCTTGCTTCACCTCAATTCCGAGGTAGTACGACAGCACCCCTAGATCGCTCATGCGGAACGCCGTCTTCATCTCGGTCTTGAACACTTCAATCTCCGGCGCAGACTCCCCCACGATCAGCAAATCGTCGACGTAGACGCCAACAACAAGCCTGGAGCCTCCTCTGACTCGAGTATACAGGCCATGCTCCGATTTGCACCGGCGAAAACCAAGTTCAGTCAGACTGGTGTCAAGCTTCGCGTTCCAAGCCCGTGGCGCCTGTCGCAGCCCATACAGCGCCTTGTTCAGCTTCAACACCATGTGCTCCTTGCCTTCAGCACTGAAACCCGGCGGCTGGGTCACATAGACTTCCTCGGCGAGTTCCCCGTTCAAGAACGCGGACTTCACGTCCATGTGATGCACCAACCACCCATTGTGTGCAGCCACCGCCAGGACCAGCCGCACAGACTCCATTCTTGCGACCGGCGCGAATACTTCCTCAAAGTCGATGCCCTGCCGTTGCACATACCTCTTTGCAACTAGCCGCGCCTTGTGCTTGACGATGTCGCCGCGCTCGTCACGCTTCAGCTTGAACACCCACTTCAAGCCGATGGCGCGGTGACCCTTCGGGAGCTCGACCAGGGTCCAGGTCTTGTTCTGTTCGATCGATACCATCTCCTCGAGCATCGCCACGCGCCACTCCTTTTCCTGCTTGGCCGCTTCTACCGTGACCGGTTCGTCGCCGATCACCATCATGAGCACCTCTTCAGGAACCTCCTGCAGCTCGCGCTCTGCCAGCCCCGGCGGCGTCCCTGGGCCGATGATGTCGTGCATAGCCCGGAGCTGCAAGGGCGCATCATCATGGTCGGCATCGAGCGGTGGCGTTGCCGATGGTGACGTCCTCATCCCAGTAGCCGGTGGCGTGCGGGGCTCTGACCCGCACGAGGACAGTGCCGCGCGTGGCATGTTTGACGGCGAGCACGGGGCAGACACCGCCGAAGGCGTGCCAGGCACAGTCGCCCCACCGTCTTGGCGCATCGTACCCCCAATAGAGATGAACTCGATGTGAAATGGATCCTCGCCTCCGTTCGCCGCGGAAACGGCTTCCTGGCCCCAGTCCCAGGGCCGATCTTCTTCGAATACCGCATCACGGGACACCGTGACACGGCGCGTCGCTGGATTGCAGAATCGCCAGGCCTTGGAACCCGGCTCATACCCCACGAACACCATGGGCGTACTCCTGTCCTCCAGCTTGGCAAGCCGCTTGCTACCTTGCTTGACATGCGCGACACAGCCAAAAGTGCGTAAGAAATGAACGGCAGGTTTGGTTCCATGCCATACCTCAAACGGAGTTTTGCCGTCCACGCTCTGGGTTGCTGAACGGTTCAGGATGAACACCGCCGTGGATGCTGCCTCCCCCCAGAACCAGCCCGGCATAGACATGGCCTTCATCATGCTGCGCGCCATGCCCATGACCGTCTGATTGCGTCGCTCCACCACCCCGTTTTGCTGTGGAGTGTACGGGGCGGTGAGGTGGCGCTGAATCCCCTCCTTGGCGCAGTGGTCGGCGAAGGCTCCCGCAGTGAACTCGCCACCGCGGTCGGTACGCAAGGTACTGAGTCTTCTTCCAGCTTCCGCCTCGTCCTGCGCCTGGAATTTCTTGAACGCCGTCGCGGCCTCGCCCTTGGACTCCAGCAGGACGAGCCACATGTACCGGGTCAGATCGTCGACGAGGAGGAAGAAGTACGTGTTGCCGCTCGGAGTGGCCGACGTCACTGGCCCGCACAAATCCCCATGCACGAGCTCCAGTTTGTGCTGCGCTCGGTACGCCGCCTCGCTCGGGAACGCCAGCCTGCGCTGCTTGCCTGCCAAGCAGCTGTCGCACACCTCGTCAACGTGTTCAATTGAGGGCAGACCACGTACCATATCTTCCTGTGCGAGTCGGCGGAGTCCCCTGAAGTTCAGATGTCCGTAACGCGCGTGCCATCGCCATGCCGCGCTGGACCCTTGCGCCGCCAGGCACACCGGCTTGCCGATGTCGAGCGTCAGTATGTACATGCGATCCTCCGTGCGCCGCACCTTTGCCAGCAGCCTCCCCTGCGGGTCCCAGATCCTGAGGATGCTGCCGTGCAGCGCGATCCTGTAGCCGTCCTCGTCCAGTTGCCCGATGCTGATGATGTTCGCTGTTAGGCGCGGGATGTGGTACACCCCGGCAAGCGCCTTGTGACCGCCGTCCTTGAGCTTGAAGAGCACCTTGCCGCGCCCCTCAATTCTCGCCACCGATCCGTCGCCGAAACGGACCGAGCCGTGAACGCGCGTGTCGAGGTCGGCGAACGCCGCGCGCTCCCCTGTCATGTGGTTGGTGGCGCCCGTGTCGAGGATCCAGCGTGTGCAGCCGTGCTCCCCCTTCTCTCCGAGTTGCACTAACAGCTGCTCTCGTCGAGGTGGACGGTCGATGACGACGCCGCCTTCACCGCGGGCATCTCCTGGAGAGTCTCCTCATCGGAAAGGGTGGCCCTTGCCACCATCAGGGTGGTCTCCACCTCCTCCACCTGCGACGAATGTGTCTGTTCATCTCTCTTCTTCTTCCTGCACTCGCGCGCCCAGTGGCCCTTCTTGCCGCAGTAGCGACACTCGTCGCCAGCCACGCCTTGGCCGTCACGACTGGTGTTGCCACCGCCGCGCCTGCCCCTGTCTCGACCGCGACCGCGCCCGCGGCCACGACCTTTCCTTCCGTTCGACGACGCCTCCTTCGAGCGTTCCGGGCCCCCATTGCCCGTCATCTTGAGACGCGAAGACAGTCGGGCCACCAGCTCGTCCTCCGTCAGGTTCAATTTCGCCAGCGCGTCGTCGTCGCCGCTGCTTCCGCCGTCGAGCCTCTCTTCTGTGGCCTTAAGGCGGCCGATCAGTTCGTCGACCGTCACCTCGCTCAAGTCGAGCAAGGTTTCGATGGAGGCGGCGATCTGCTCGAACTTGGGCGGCACTGCCTGCAAAAACTTACGAACGATTTCCTCCTCGGTGTAGCCATTGCCGAGCGTCGCGAGTTGTGTCGTGAGTCGGCAGATGCGCACGCCGAATTCGTCCACCTTTTCCCCGTCGCGGAACTTGAGCGCGTCAAATTCTTGCCGGAGCGTGCTCGCCCGCGCCTTGCGAACGCGATCGGCGCCGACGTTGCGCAGCTGCAACGAGTCCCACGCGATCTTCGCTGACGCCTTGCTTGCGATGGTCCCCATCAACTCCGGTGGCACTGCCTTGGTGATCACCTCGAGCGCCATGCGATCTTCGGTGTAATCGTCAGTGCCGACGCTCACAGCAAGCCACAGGCCCCGCGCCTGCAACATAACGCGTATGAGTGCCGCCCAATCATGGTAATTGGACTTGGTAAGCATCGGGAACGCCCCGCTGCTGCTGATCTCCTTTGTAACCCGGTGTATGACGAGTCCCCCTGACCCGCCGGAGCCGCTTGCGTGCCCGCCGTCGCCTCCCATAGGCGTGTCGTCGTCCAGACGGGATCGACGGAGCGGCGAGGAAGATGAACCACGACGGCGAGGCATTAGTTGCTCTGATACCAATTGATCCGATGCTGGCTCGGATGGCTCTCGAAAATGAAACGAAACAATGACAGTACACAGGAGGGATTTTTTTTTTTGTGGGTGGCTCAAGTGAGTCACCTCTTTTTGTTGTTTTTTATTTATAGAAAAAAGGAAAACCTGTTTCCCCAAAGGATCGTACGCACGATCAAGTCGTGCGTACCACATGAACGTTGCACTCCACGTTCACTCACGTTCACTGTGAGTGCCCACGTTCACAGTGAACGTGTGTCCAGTTATTCAAAAAAACATGAAATTACTAACAGAGACATATAGTTCTATTTTCTCATGTTTTGTAGGAGATGTTTATTGCGGAAGTAGTTGAGTGTCAATTAGCAGCACGCGAAAGCAGTATGCATTTAGCATTGGATGCTTATCTTATTTGGGACTATTTTCTAGCTAGATACCAAAGTTTGGGTCTTTCTTCCCCTCATGCATCTAGGTGTGGTTATGCCTTTCGCAAATGCCTTGTGGTCCATGGTTGATAGTTAAAATATTGTCCAAACTATTAGAAGTTGGAAAGTGTTTGATACCTCCGATGGGAGGTTTGGTGCCTTCCACTTTTGTTTTTCCCCAGTCCCTCTATAAAAAAGAGACACAGATGGATATTTTATTTGTTTCTCTCTAATATTCTATGTATGGTCTATATAACAATTTGTAGTTTTTGTAAAGTAATCCTTATAGAATTAAATATTGTGATGACTGTTATTAAACCAGTTTCTTCATTTGTCTAACAATTTATTCACATTTTAAGTATGTATGGTGCTTGTTATAAATCATAGTTTAGTGGTTGACAAGTCAACGAATGATCTATATTATACTCCTGGATGATTCTAAGCTAAAACTCTGGTTTCTATTGTCCTATACCAGAGACATATTAGGCTTTTACCTTTATGATTCAATATTTAATATGAGTTCAAATGCAGAACATAAAGAATCTGGACTTGAAGATCGCCAGAAAGGAATATTTGCAATAAATATTAATGAATGGACTTGTTAGTAGGGGTGATGATTCTGATTCCATCCAATACTCTTATAGCAATGGGACTTGAATGCTAAATGGGTGGCTTTCCAGTTACAGCTCAGATGTGGGTCAATCAGTACTGACCTGGAGGCTAAGCATGTTGCGTATGGTTTGAAGTCTCATACCCAGTGGTTCATTACTGTAGGAAATGCTAAAAACATTGTGTTAAATAATACCTTTCTATTCTTAACGAAAAGATAAGGTAGGGAAGCAACATCACTTGCAATGCCAATTATCACCTTTAATGAATGAGTGCAAAGGATGAAAATAAGGCATTGAGACATAGAAATTCATGATACCTGATAGATACTGGCCCCTTGGACATATGCAGGTCAGTAGATATAACCTTTTGCCAGTTATAGATCAACCCACCCTTGGGAATAAATAAGAAAAAACATTTCAAGACCAATGAACGTTTTAATCGTTGACATGTTTTAGCTGATATATTCTTAGCCATTGGGAATGAAATGTTGGTTGGTCATGTGAATAACAACATTATTGTCTTGAATTTGTTGAAGCTGGCAAAGATAGTTAATATCATGTTGTATAGTTGATTTAAAAGTAGAACACTGATGTTTGAAACAATTTACCCGTCGATCAATAATTTAAGAAAACTGCTGCTGTACTTATTTGTAGACAGTTTAGACCAGTCTTGGAGAGGGAGTTCTGTCATAGTATTTTCAACAATAAGACATTTCATTTGACCATTGGCAAAGTCCTCAATGTTTTTGTCTGGTCTCATTTAACCAAATACACTAGTAGTCTCTACAAGTAATTAAAAAAAAAAAAAATCTCTGGTATGAATTTGAGTATTGTTATCCACCATATGCAAAATTCTTATATGTGGACTTAGACTAAAATGTTTTATAAAAGAAAGACATGTATTTGCAGAAATAAGTAATTAAAAATATTGAAGGAAAAGGTGTGGAATATGATAAAAGCTAATAGACCTGTGATTATGAAGTATTGTAACACAAATGCTTGTTTTTCATCTAAGATATGCATTCCATCTTTTTATGTGGATTAATTATACTTTTAAGCCTTCACGATCAAAGTTTGCTCTTAAAGTTTCTCTGTATTTTAATTAAACTTCATTTCAATGAAAAATTTTGCTCTGAACATTACAGGAAAGTAAGTTGACATGATTCATGAACTCTTACCTTTATTACATTTCCCTCTTGGCCTTGTCTTTAAGTGAGCGTTTTGAATGTGAATTTGTGTAATCTTGATGTGCCAACTGCTATCACATGCACTATAGTTGTAACTTTCTAGACTAATCATATTTTTTTTCATGTATTATCACTCTTTACTTCTAAATTCCTGTATGTTAATGGACAATAAATCTGAAACTAAGTTGTATGAGTCTACATTATTCATGGAGAATAATCTTATCTGTCTTTTACCTTTTGTCTCGTTTTGAATCATTTCTTTGAGTTTCGGAATGCTATATGGACGATGCCACCTGCTATCTCATGCAGTTCAATCGTTTGCCTATTAGTTATTCATACTATTTATGTATTATCTGGGTTTCTTTCCTGTTTTATGTTAATGAATAAGAAATCTGCTTTGAGTCAGCAACCATTTAATCTACATCTCAGCAGTTGTTTTTTAACCTTCAAGATTACTTTCGGAAGCTTTCTGCTTTAAAGTTTGACTGCATCTTTTCTTAATCTTCTATCAAAATCATAGAACCCTATGTAGTTCTATGGTTCCAAGTTTATCAATGGTAGTAGATATCTGAGCTCTGTAAAATCACTTGCAAGCCCAAGTTGTAGTATTTGTTAGGGGCAGTTCTTTTTCTGTTATATGTGTTGCAACTTGGATTTGGTGACTGTCAACGTTGACAATCTGTGAAGCTTATCTTTAGTGTAGCGTGTTCATAATTATGCTAACAAATTATTCATGCATCATTCATAATTTTTTTTATTTTCAGCTGAAATCTAGTTGAAGTTTTGTAATTTAGTATCTTCTTTGCGATAATACGCATAACTTTGCTCTCTCTAGGTCCTGTGGCTGAAGACATGTTTCATTGGCAAGCAACTATAATGGGTCCCCCAGATAGTCCGTATGCTGGAGGAGTTTTCCTGGTTACCATCCACTTTCCTCCAGACTATCCCTTTAAACCACCTAAGGTATTATCACTTACTGGTTTCCTTCATATAAGTTTCTTCTTTCTTTTTTTTTTTGTTTCTTCCATGTTGTCCCTGTGAAGCGCTACTCCCAATTTGGTCTATATTTAGTTACCAGGACAATTTGATTTTTGGGCCTAAATGCATCAAAGAATGCTCAACAGTACAGGCTCTATAACCAACAATTATGTTGAACATTAAAGAATGATCAGGTCAACAGTTGTGATGGAATTGGTTATTAGTTGGGACACAAAGCTTGATCATTCTAGAAACTTCAGATTGTTTGATGTTCATACTTTATACTCTTGAAAATGTCCTCATGCTTTGTTGGAAGGGTTTACGGCAATTCATTGGGATCTGTATTGGTTGGTGTGACTAAGTTTAATTTGTGGATTCTGATTGTCACATTTGATGTAATATGCAAGCATGTTTAAGTTCACAAATCTCATCTTTGTTTAGAATTGTGTAGAAAGTGGTAGGTTGTTACTGAATGTAAGCCACTCCAATATCACTGGGAATCTTGAATATATTCTGATTGTTATGCTTTGTCTTGTATTTTCATTGTACCCTGCATTCTCCACTTTGATATGCATTTCCAAGTTGGGTTCACCATGATTGAAAATTTTTAAGGGATTTTTAACAATTAAACTATTTCATGAGTTACTTATTCTGTACTTTCTATGGATTGCAGAAGAAGGCCTTTTAATTTATCCTAATTTTATTATTATTTAAGAATGTGGGTCTTAGGGGATCTCTATTTTATTTTGGTTTGTCATAAGTATTCAAGTAATGACCATTCGGGGTTGATTTGGATTTAAAATAGCTCATATGGTTAGTTATTGGGCATAGCTTCATCTCGCCCATTTTTTTCTCTTAGAGGAAAATAAGTCTTGAGTAAGTTGTTGTGGATTCCAATGTTTAAAATCTATATTGGTATGAGCTGATGATTTCTAGTATTAGTATTGTCAATATTAGTTGTTAGTATCGGCAATATCAGCCGATTTTATATGGCTAATAGCCTAATATTATTTCTCCTACGTCAAAACCTTACACAATATTGCCGATATATCTCGAAATTGGCTGATATTTAAAGCCTTGGTGGATTCCTTTGCACATAAGTGTTACGCAACTTTGTCCAGTTTTATTTATCTTTATTCTTTTGAGTTCAGTGGTTTTTTACTTTGCAATGTGGCATGGAAACTTTCTACATGAAACCAACTCCATGTTGCACCAATATTTCATATTTACTCCCTTTTACAGCAGTGATTAAATTTCAGTCTTTAAAGCAATGATTAGCTCATTCTTGAGGAAATAGGACTAATGCGGAAATATTCATAGGATTCTTTTGATTTGAAGTAATGATTCTTGGTTTATTTGACAAATAGAAGACCAAACATGGGGAGAGGTAAGGTTTGGGCGGGGGCAATCTTAGATTGATTATCAGGTAGAGGCGAGGAGCAGATGTTGATAGTGTTGCATAGACACGGGCGAAAAGTTTCCATCTGTGCAGTAGCGTCTGACTAGGAACCTTCGAGAAATTTCACACAAGAAATTGCTTTATATATAGGCACATGAAAATATGCATACGCTTATGGTATCAACTTGACCTGTAAGTCAGTCTGTGGTTTGACAAATTTGCTTTAGAACTTGGTGGTTTTGACCTGTGAGCCGGAAAGATGGTATCTATCTGGATGTAATGATTTGATTATAGACAAGCATGTTTTATAACACTCAGATGCCAGAGGAACTGCTGCAGGAAAATTCTACTCTGATAGAAATTTTTTAAATCCCGACTTTTGAAGTTTTCATATTTTTCTTACCTATTGAAATACTTGCCTGAAAATACAATGAATTTCTTTTTTTCAGAGTCCACCTGTAATCACTATATCATTTTGTTTGACATCCAGAGGCACCCTAAAAGATCCAAACGCAGCTTTATGTATCCATATGCCTATGAAGTCTATACTGTGTATTAGAAGTCTCAGAAACCAAATTTAGTTGAGTGGAATTTAGTTACAAGAAAACATATTAAGGTTTGTTGGGTTATGATATATTCCCAAATAGGTTATCAAAGTAAAGGGATCTGATTGATTGTGACCGGTACCAAGTCAAAAGCTGTCACAATATAAATTTTTTTTGTAATTTCTTCCAGTCACGCATGTATTGTTGTCGGATATTTGTAGGTGGCTTTCAGGACAAAGGTCTTCCATCCAAATATCAATAGCAACGGAAGCATTTGCCTTGACATTTTAAAGGAGCAATGGAGTCCTGCATTGACCATTTCCAAGGTTACCGTCTCTCTTCATTTCATCATGCTACTTTCTGCATCAGTTTTCCCCAGTTTTGAAATATAACACCACATTTTACTGATATACCCTTGTAATGTTAAATCAAAATCAAAACATAAATTTTTTCTTTTCCTGCATTATGTTCAGGTCCTGCTCTCTATCTGTTCTCTGTTGACGGATCCCAACCCAGATGATCCGTTGGTTCCGGAGATTGCACACATGTACAAAACAGACAGGATCAAGTACGAGACTACTGCGAGGAGCTGGACCCAGAAGTATGCAATGGGCTAGCCAGCCACAAAAATGCGGTTGGGTTGGGGGATAGATGAGGTTGTTTTCCTCTCTCCAGTTTCTAGTTTGTGCTATTATTTGTAAGAATGAAATTGGTTGTGGCTTTTTTCCTTATATTATCCTGTCAAGAATTTGGAGGGGCCTCTATCATGTACTCTAGAAGAAACTAAAATTGCCCTTTTCATTGTTTGAATGGGACAACTGTCCGTGATCCTAAGGTTTTTCTTCCTTCTCTCCACTCTTCTTACTGAATTATTCTCGTGGAAACCGAGGGTAGCCTTGGGGAGCTGTTCATAATGCAACTCTGGAGGCTAATTGTTCACATCTGGGAAAGATCTGAAGCAAGCATTTTTTGTATGTGCTCTGGTCATCGCTTGTTGTGTATTGGGTTGTGTTTTGCTGTGCTTTAACTAGATCTGACCGGGTTCTGGAACCGGCCGTTCCTAGTTCCTCAAATTGAGGAACCGGAACCGCACCGGTGGGAGCCGGTTCTGGAACCGGAACCGGTGGTGAACCGGCAGAGGGGGGAATTGCGTGGAGAGGGAGGAGGCCTGGAAGAGGACGAGGGGGAGGGGGAGAACCCGGTTCAAGAACCCGAAACTGCTGTTTTTTGGACCGGAATCGGTGGTTCCAGTTTTATAAAAATGAAACCGGAATTGTAACCAGCTAGAGCTGGTTCTGGTCGGTTTGAAGCCGGGGAACCTATGGCTTGATCCGGTTCCGGTTTTCGTTCTACGGTTTTAGTTGAGTTCGAACTAAAATTGTGATCGGGTCTCTCTTTAACCGTCTGAATTGAGGAATTTTCCTTTTCTATTTAAAACTATGCGGGATTATGTAGTCAATATAGAAATTCAAATTGATGGTATTGTGGTTGATGTGGGTTTCTTATCTTCTAGTGGTAAGACTTTTTGACCTAGTATACTAGACTGGGAAATGTCATAAAGCAGTACATAACGTTTCATCTTCCAGTTTTTTACTGTCAGGCACATAATCATGTGAGTTTAGTAAACATTTTAATAGTGAATATATGGCGGTTGTCGGACTATCCCTCAATTAAGTCTGAATATTGGAGAGAGTCTGGGTATCTAATAGAGGCATTTCTTTATTTTAGACTGTTCTGTTTCTACCCCTCTAAAGTTCCATGGCCCGTCATGGCTTCTTTGCTCTGATTTCACAGACTATATTTCCTCCTCTTCTCTCGCTAGTGTAAACTTGCTGTAACTCAAAGCCAATTCAACTTTTTTACCACTGAATCAGACTTCAGTGACACAGTCATGGGTCAGACTACGGTAGACTTAGTCGCTAGAAGATTGGATTCAAAGTAGTTGAGAGAGGCGGAAGGGAAACAAATGGTGGATTCATTCATATTATGAACACTTTTCCTAATTAATTTATCTTAACTTTGTTCATTGAGTTGCTCTTTGGAAATAAAAGCAGCTACGTCTGATAGCAACAAATGCCGGTGGCACTCCATAATTGCGGGAAACCCTCACTTAAAATAATTCATGATACAGTTGGAAGTCAGGTGAGGCCCGAAATCCTTGGCCTTCCTCCGTGGGCCCCACTCCACGCCCCATAAAAAAAAAAACACCCCGCCCCCCACCACACACACACACACACACACACGCGATCCGCCATTAACACCGACTGCACATTTAGACCCAGAACGAGACCCCAAACCACGAGCCGGCGACAACCGGGCCGCCACTCGGCCCGTGAGTTCTTCTCCGGGTCCAAAATTATTCATGCTTCATAGTTTGCTTCGTCTTTAGTTTTCTCCGTCGCCCTTCGTGTCTCTGTCTCCTCCGCCCCTTCCCAATTCTAAAAAGTCACAGCCCCTCTTCTAAGATGACCGAGATCCCAATTCCATACCCTAACCCTGACCCTAACTCTAACCTCAATCCTAAACCTGGTCCAATGGCTTCTCTTGTGCCACCCAACACTTTCAGCGCAGCGGCAGCTTCTGGCTTTTCTGTTTATAAATTTGGGAAGCAACAGCACCTGAAGCTTGGACCTCTCAGGTCTGATTTTTGTTCTGTTTTCGTCGCTTTGGATCGATATTATGATTTTCTGTTACTTATTTGATCTTTTCTCTCATTGTTGGTATCAGATCGGAAGTTCCCGGTTGAATTTTCCAGCGAGGGTTGACGAGCATTTTCTGACGTTTGGGTTGCCCAAGTAAGATTCTGCTTCAAATTTCAGAATTTATGAGATTCTGGATTTTTTTGGAGAATAGAAAGATGAGATCTTTGTCCGTATGCATGTGGATTTTTAAGTGATGTTTTGATATATAATTGATAGCTTTATACATTTGTATGTACATCTGCAGTTGCATGCTGGAATTTGGGAATGCAAGAAACAAAGTGTGCAATTGTTAAAATTTTCCAGTCATTTGGCACTACTGTTTACATGTTAAAATCTCTTATTTATGCCTGATATGCACGATAGAGAAAAATCTCATATTTATCAAACAAATCCACTGCTGTACGTTTCTCTCACGAATCATCACAGTAGAAATATGTTGGAAGGATGCTTCACTATAAGAGAGGGGTGTAAGTCAGGAGATTAAGATCATATGTGCACTGTTGATCATCAAAGAAGTATGCACAGGTATCCTGACTTACAAACTCATGGTAAATTAAGATTGGTAAAGTGAAGCTTTATATACAACATATACAGTCATGCTTGATCCATGGATTAGTTTGCCGTTTGGTGTCTTAGGAAGCAGTGGCATTTGGTGTGCTAAGCAGCTATCAAGGGATCCACTTGGCTAATCTAAGAGGTTAATCAAAGTCAATACTAATATCTGCTGTAGTAAACTGTTTTTGCAACCTGAAATTTCATTTAGGTAACACTGCCCAACTTTCAATAATTTCGGACACTGTCTCATATGCTTGACAATGCTTGCGATGTCTTTATTTGTCTCTGGTTACACATGCCAGTCGATCAATTGTCTTTTGGCATTTTTAGTAGTCATAAGATGATGTATTCCATCTGATGAAGGTTTCAGTTTCTTTCAGCTGATTGAGCAACTAACGATAAGTGGGGTCACCGTAATTGCACCAGACAATTGTAACCCAAGTCCAGCCAACTCTACAAATGTGAAAAAACAACCTGCAAAAGTCCCTTAAGCATATTCATACTTTGTCCGTGCAGTATGATTGCAGCATGTATCTGCCTACACAAGTGAATCTAATTCAATGCTTGATTAATGTGCAATCTAATCCATCTCATCTTGGTATACAAAGCAGAGGTGTATATTGTCTTGAGCTTTGCCTTTGAGCAATATGTTTCTAGTCGTCTAGATAACCGTACATGATAGCATAAACCATGTATTACAGGAGAAGACTTTCTTTACTAAGAGAAGCATGGAAGGAGTCCTGCAAGATGATGCGAGAGCTTAAAGATAATGAAAAGCAGATATTACTTGAAACTGAATGCGATCAGGATCCTTTTAAGGAGTTGAAACACAGGTTTCTGGGTTTCAAAAAGAAACAATGCTTGTGAGTATAAATAGTTTGATCCCCGTCATTACATGATACATAAATCGGTCTTCAGTTGATTGAGATTACGGCATGAACAGGGAAAACATGGTTCACTATAGAAGCCTTGCAGAAGGTCAGGTGCTGAAGGTGATAAAACAAGCTTGGGTTTTGTCCGTCATTCTTTTTTCCCCCCTCTCCCTCTCTTTCTTCCATATGCATCTGCCCACCTTTTCTCATATGTCGTAAATGAATATTTATCAGTTTATTTTCTTGTGAAGTAGCAGATGATTATTTGTTAACTTCAAGTTTACATGCAGGTTATGGTGATTGCTTGTGCAGACTCCAGGGTCTGCCTTTCCAGAGCCTGGGACTTCAACCAGGAGAAGCTTTTACTGTTCGGAATGTAGCAAATTTGGTTCCTTCTTTCCAGGGATTAGTTTCAAACTAGTTCCTCTCAGTCTGATCATATTGTTGATCAAATACTTGAAGAGATCACGTCCTTTGAGTTAACAACTCTTTTTTAATTGGTTCCTGTCTACTTGCAGCATGGGGCTTAGAAACTAGTGCAGCACTTGAATTTGCTATAAATTCTCTTGAGGTATGGACTTTGCAATTTATGCTTGGCTATTAAGTAACTTCTCTAGGTTTTAGGCTTCAGGCAACCAATATTTTTGTGTTCTAAAATAGAAGTTTGTTTTTCTTCTAAAATAGAAGTTTGTTTTTCCTTATTAGGTTGCTAATGTGTTAGTGGTTGGCCACAGCCACTGTGGGGGTATTAGAGCACTTATGAGCGTGAAAAAGATCAGGGTGATTCCAGGTAAAACATCCCTTACTCATTTGTCACCATCATATCCTTTAAGCCTTTTACTGTCAAAATGTGGTCATCTGTGGGAGCCCAACTCAAACTCGA